>JAPYZD010004055.1:0-12526 GCA_030522725.1 Ichneumoninae sp. B BG-2022a
TTTTCACCTGAGACCGGCCGTTTGCGACAAAGTACGAGAAAAAAAAAATTAGTTACAAAAAAACCCATTTCAATATCCCGCAAATTCAATCGAATCTTACGTCCGAACCGACAATGCTTCAGCAAAAAAAAAAATGTTTACAGTTAAAAATTGAAACAAACCTCCATCTCAATATCTTGTGAACAAAATTCAATTTTTTCACCTGAGACCGGCCGTTTGCGAGAAAGTACGAGAAAAAAAAAATTAGTTACAAAAAACCCATTTCAATATCCCGCAAATTCAATTGAATCTTATGTCGGAACCGACAATGCTTCAGCAAAAAAAAAGAAAATTTTTTACACTTAAAAACTAAAACAAACCTTCATCTCAATATCCTGTAAACAAAATTCAATTCGTTTCGTACTCCATCGATAACTTTCGAATATTTTCTGACTAGTCTCTCAGGCGAGAAGAGAGGAAAACCGTGTCCAAAAAGACAATGTTAAAACCGGAAAAAATAAGATATAAAGAAATGTTGATTAAAATCTAAAAATAAACCCCATCTCAATATTCCGTAAACACAATTCAATTGTATTATCATTATTTTTCGTACTTCATGGCTAGCGTACGGATATTTTCTACTTTGCGCAGGCGCGAAAGAAACGGCAGGGACAAACCTGTCCGAACAGACAATGCCAAAAATCATGCAAAAAAAAAAAAAAAATTATAAAATTAAAAACTAAAAAAATGTTAAACCCCATTTTAAACTGCATCTCATTTATCCTGTGAATAAAATGAAGTGTTATTGATTTTTCCGTACTCGCTCCCTAACCTACGAATGCTTTGTAACTTGTGTTTCAGGCGAGAAAGAAGCAGCAGGGAAAACCCTGTCCGAACAGACAATGCTCGGGCCGATTGGAGATTCTATCGTGCCGCGGTCACTGCGGCTATCCCGTAACCCACTTCTGGCGCCACACCGACCACGCCATATTCTTCCAAGCCAAAGGACAACACGATCATCCGCGACCGGAAGCAAAATCGACGTCGGAGGCGAGAAGGAGCGCCGGAGCTGGAAGACGGGTTCGGGGACTGGCGGTTCTGCTCGCGCGAGACGCGGCCTTGGGATCCAAGGTACGTACACATGCGCATTACACCCGTGCACGAATACGCGCATGTCTTCGTGCTCGTGCCTTTTCGCTCGCGATATAAAATCGATGAATAAACGACTTCGAACTCACCTCGCTTACTGTGAAACTGGAAACTAGCAGCTTCCTGGCCGTTCGTGTCGCTGTGAAAAAAGTGGCGCTGCGATCGAATGATTTCCTCGCCGAAATCCATCGCCGTCCGTTTCTTCGACTCGCCGAATAATACGAATCCTTTGTCTTTCCAGCTCATGTCGCTGAGGGGGTCGAAGCGACCGAGCGCCGAGCCACTCGAGCAACCGGCTAGAAACACACAACCACCGCCGCTGATATCCGACAAAGGTTCGTACTTAATTGGATTTTGTTTGTTTATTTAACGGCGCGAGGCGGGAGCAACGATGGGAGGGACGCGACTGAGGCTCTCGTGTTTACGACGCTTTAGCGGTCAGCGCGCATGCGCGGCCGTCTGTCCGTTAGAAAAAAACATCGCACACGGGTGGTCCGCAGCGTAACCAATTGGAGAGCGAGAATCTTAATTTTGTTTATTTGTAAATTAGCCGAAATTATTTTACATTGCTTTGATAAAATATGTAACGCTGTTTGCGAGAGAATATTAGAGAACATTTAACGAGAGGCTTAACCCGCGTTTGCCGACGACAAAAAGAATTTACGATAATTGAGAGCGGATGCGCGTTAGAACAAACGCCCGTCTGAACGTTAGAAAAAAAACATCGCACACGGTTGGGTGGGCGTCCGCAGCGCAACCAATTGGAGAGCGAGAATCTTAATCTTGTTTATTTGTAAATTGGCCGAAATAATTGTACATCGCTTTGATAAAATATGTAAAGCTGTTTGCGAGAGAATATCAGAGAACATTTAACGAGAGGCTTAACCCGCGTTTGCCGACGACAAAAAGAATTTACGGCAATTGAGAGCGGATGCGCGTTAGAACAAACGCCCGTCTGAACGTTAGAAAAAAAACATCGCACACGGTTGGGTGGTCGTCCGCAGCGCCACCAATTGGAGAGCGAGAATCTTACTTTTGTTTATTTGTAAATTGGCCGAAATAATTGTACATCGCTTTGATAAAATATGTAAAGCTGTTTGCGAGAGAATATCAGAGTACATTTAACGAGAGGCTTAACCCGCGTTTGCCAACGACAAAAAGAATTTACGGCAATTGAGAGCGGATGCGCGTTAGAACAAACGACCGTTCGAACGTTAGAAAAAACATCGCACACGGTTGGGTGGAGAGTCGCAGAGCAGTCAATTGGAGAGCGAGAGTTCTATTGTCCGTTTGCAAATCGGCAGGAATAATTGTACATTGCTTTGAGAAAATCTGCAAAGATATTGGCGCCCCGAAATCAAAGTACATTTTACGAGAGGCGTAAAATGTACTTTGTCCGGTTTGTCGGTGACAAAAGAATGCACGACAATTGATCGCGCATGCGCGTTAGAACAAACCATATATGCGCCTAACCGAGTAATCTTAGCTTTCTCAGTAGTCAACCTAAACTGTTACATAAAAAAAAATCATAAATCGACGCAATGTCAGCATACAGCTTTGGAAAATAAAATATCCATGTATACAGTCTCGGGGTTTCCCGTAATTCTTTATTAACACGAAAACAAATAAATAATGTTTCGTTTCCCTTACTCTGTTCCAGGATACTCGTGTTCGTGTTCGCCCTTCGAGTGCGTCTGCGGTCTGCAGACCGCTTCGAGCATCTCGCCCTACCATCCCCCGTCGAATCAGCACCAAACCTCGGTTTACCCCCATCAGGCCTCCGCGTCGGAGACTCCCTACTGGCTTCAGGAGACTCTGCACGATGCCCACCACGAGTCCGCCTCGACAACAGGTGGCTACTGTCTGCCTAACCAGCACGTGCCGCAGGAGGCTTCTTACCCGGACTTCCCCGCCTTCCCCGGCGACCTCTTCCAGCCCGAGGAGATATTCCAGCTCGACCAGCCCCTCCGCCCCGACTTCCCGATGAACTCCCAGGACATAGCGCGCTCGCCGCCGAGCCTGCTCGATCTCGGCAGCGGCACGATAAAGTACGAGGTGAAGCCCACCCAGGACCAGGCGTACTGGCAGCAGTTTCTCAGCGACGACTCTAGCAGCAGCCATCTCAGCCTCGCGCCCAATCAGGACGAGCGAATTCACTTCCCGGGCTTCGAGAGCGCCAAGAACGACCTGACCGCCTTCGACGCCGACAGACGGCAGAGCGTCGGCGACAACGTTCATTACGCGAATTATCCCCGCAGCAGCCAGCCAAAGGTCGGCAAGGATCAAACTTACTGGAGCCCGAATCCCCACGACGAGCGTCTCCACTTTCCGGCCTACGACGTTCCGAAGAGCGGCGACGTGCCCAACGTCCTCAACGACCGGAGGTCCATCGACTGTTACGAGCAGGCGACCAACAAACCTAATCACCAAATCAACGCTCAGGGCGCTTACGAGAAGAAGTCCTCGCAGATCGTCGACGAGAGCGCGATCCATACTAGTCAGAGCCCGCACCTGGCGGACGTCGTGCGCACCAGCGACTACACGGGCTTCGAGGATTACCATCAGATGATAAACGAACCTGCACTCGCCAAGAGTCCGAGCGCCGAGAGAACCGCCCAGATTCCCGCTGCCCTTCATCATCAGCAGCAGCACAGAATTTTGGAGGAGAGACTGAGCTACGTTAGCCACGAACAGCAACAGAACACCGCCGCTCTGACGGAGAGATTGTTTCCCGAACAGACGAACAACATCGACGGCAACATTCATCATCAAACGAGTCCCGAACCTTTCTTCTATCCGAGCAACGAAAGATGCCACTATACGTGCGAAGTCCTCGACACGAGACTCCCGCAGATGCACGTCAATAATAACAATAATAATCAGAATCAATGTCACACAGTTAACTACGGCGACGTCGGGGAATTGGAGTTACCGCCGTTCGTCGACTACACCCTGGTGGGAATGTTGTGCAGCTCCGGCGAGGATAACCCTACGGGAATCATCCCGAATTGTCCTCAACCCGCCCAAACTTACGTTCCTCATCACTAGATCTTAAAAATAGATTTATTAACGAATAGACATAGATATATATATTATATTATACGTGTATATTGTACGTAGGGGATTAACGATTTTTCTTTTGCGTTCACCTTGTATTTGTATTATAAATAAATCTATAACTAGTTGCGAATTTTTTGGAGTTGGACCTTCGTTCTCTTTTTTATCGACGAGACTTGCTTCTTCGTTTTTGGTGGGATTTTGATTTGTTTTTTGTTTGTTTTTTTTTTAATAAACGTAGCAGAGGTAACAACAGGACGCAATATATATATTTCGTCTGAAAAAGTCACATGGCTTTTATTCGTAGTCTTTATTGATTTTCTCGTTTATTTTATTTTTTTTATAGATATTGTTTGTTGGTTTTCGTGTTTTTGTTTTATTTACTTGTTACCAGATACTCTCGCGATCACATTGGTTTGTTTGTCGTTTTTTGTTTTGTTTGTTTTTCTTTTCTTTTTGTTTTATATCCGTAATATATACATGCACGTGTATCGACATATCCGAAGCCGAAAGTCACGAGGACAGTCGGAGATACGCCCTTCCCATTTTCGGGATCCGATATATCTGCAATATGAGTAATACGTGCATTGCTCATCCTCGATTACAAGCGAAATATTATTAATATATATCGGTTATTTCGATTTCAGCAAACGCAAGAGATTTCATTATTGTTTTTCTGCTCCAACGAGACGCGAGACGCGCAAACAATCGACAAACATTACTCTCTCATCATCACACCATCTCTCACACACGCGACCAATTTTAGCGATATTTATTAATTAATAATATATTTACAAATAAAATAAACGAAGCTGCCGCTAAAGCGTGATGAATCGAGGTACTTCAATAAGTTTTACACGGTTTGTATATGTGTGTCTGTTATATTATTTGATGCGTGAATTTCATTTTTTATTTTTTTTCAGTGCATCTCTTCCAGCTTCATAATAGCGTAAGATTCATAAAAGTTTGTGACGTTGGTCGCTGCGAGATCGAGACTGAACGATCGCCCCTCGGATTTTTTTTTCATTCATTCGTTTTTTTTAAACTCACTTTTATTTTTCGTTGAACATTTTTTTCATCGACCCTGACTTTTTTAGTGTAGTCGTTTTTTTTTCAATCTTCTTTTCTTCCTTTAAACACTAAACTCGTCGTAATAAAAAGGAGTTTGCGATGCCCCACGGTCAGCAATGAAAAAATATGAGCGATAGCCTCGAATCCTTAACGATATTGAGTTACATACCAAATTAACACTATATATTTTAAAAATTAATTCGAAAGAACGCTCACAGCATTACTTTACGCGTTTTTTAAATCTTAGCCGAATATTAATATAACATATCTCGTAGCATAATGTATTCTTTATTTACTTATTTATATTTTATAGGTTATTTTTTGTTGTTTTTGTTTTGCTTCAGAATTTTCATTTTTTTCGTGTTTTATCCTCCGCTCGTACAAAATCAACAAATCTACGGTTTTTGTTTCTTTTTTTTTGTTAACGCTCTAAACATATTCCTCGTTTATCTAGGTGAAAAATTAACGCGATTCTTAACTACTTAGGGTTTTTTTACACTAGATAAATGAATGAGTGTCCAATTTTTTCGCCTCAACTTCACCGCAATCATTTTAGTTTTTTTTTTTTTTTTTTTTTTTAACTCGTTCAACACTTTTTTTCTCGATCAATTTTTGAGTGTGAAACGAAGAAGAAAAAAAAAACACTGCAGGCACGTCTCTTTGATATTCGGATCTAGCGAGCTGAGATTGTGATGCTTCTTTTTTTTTTACACCCTTTTTGTTTTCTTCATCTACAACGAACAATCGAGATCACGTCTAGTCGTTCTATCGAAGCTATTCGTCCCCTACGAGGGCGCCGATCATCGATAATAATCAGAAGACTTTAAAATTAAAAATAAAACTATACTCTTCCCGAGAAATTTTTTTCGCTTCTGATTCGCTTGGATAACAATAATTTACACGCGAAAAATCATTACAGGCTCGGCAAGTGCGATGTATATTCGTAAAATAATTATTATACGTCGACCATCGATAATCATCAGAAGACTTTAAAAATTTAAAAAAAAACACTTTTCTCGAGAATTTTTTTTCGCTTCTGATTCGCTTCGATAACAGTAAATTACACGCGAAAAATCATTAGAGGCTCGGCCAGTGTGAAGTATATTCGTAAAATAAAAATTAAAGCGTCCACAGGACGCGACAGACGGAGATTGATAGAGAGTTTTGAGAGCGACAGAGAGATATTTTTATGTATATTTAATATGTAATATATTACGTAAGACGGTAATAATAATAGAGTGCTCGTCGAGAGTTGAAGATTCTTTGCTTTGCTATTCGCAAGACTCTTTCAACCGCTCGACGAATTGGACTAAATAGGAACGACCGCTTGTGGTCGACGACGATGGCTCACATCGCGTCGACTCGAGCTTGAGAACGTCCGCGGATCGTGCACGTGCGTTACAGAAGAACAAAGTAATAAAATTATTGAATTCGGATACTCGTTATTTTTCATTTTACGTAAATTCACGGAAATTAATCGAGAGTCAAGAGTAATGCACAATTAAGCGTGCATGGGCCCAATTTCAACGAATTCCGAATGAGAGAACGATTGGTAGATAAAAAAAATAAATACACGAACTTTGAAAAAAGTTTTCATATTTTTGTTTATTTTTTCAACGTTTTTTCTTTTCTCAAAGATTTGCTATTTTTATTAACTGAAAAGTTATAGAAAATCAGCGTTCAAATTTGCTTATTCGAGTGTTCATTCACTGAATTAACAAACTCGGAGAAAAGTAATTTTCATTCGAGCCCGATTGGCTTTGGAAAATTTCGTGTAAAAGATATTTTCACAATATTCCGCTCTGTCATTCGAAATTTCCCTCCTTCCGCCCTTCGTCGACGAGAAAGCAAAGTACGCATCACAATTTTCTATTATTTTCGAAGAATAAATATAGCTTATGGGTGGTGTAAGACCGGACTGCACGTTCGTGGTTGGCCGCGAGCGAAAAAACCTCTCTGAATTATCGGAAAATCAAAAAAGTTTTCTCCCATTTCGTATTTAACAACTAAGCTTTAAACATTAAAGGTAAATAGTAGTTGTACTATTAATAGTAGTAGTTAGTTAGTGTAATAGTTTATATTAGGTGCAAAATTGTTACAGGACTCACTAACGATCACAGCTATTGTACGACAAACTACTGTAGTGCCTATTAAACGCCGCGAAATAATAATTATATCTTCGATAACGTTCATTTGTTGGTTTGTTTGTATTTTTTTTCTATTCTCTCTCTCTCCCTTCTTTCGTTAAAGTTATCACTATGAATGTAAGAATACTACGTCGTGCATCGGCAAATAATCAAATGAGAACGATGAGAATAATAATAAAGAAAAAAGAAAATCGAAAGATCGAACGAGCAAGAAAGAAATTACAATGAAAATTGGTTAAACACAATCGTGGATACACGCGCAGGCGACGTTCAAATATACTTTCGATTTAACTGCTTAAAATAATGCTTCTATGTTTTTTTTTTGCTTTTTTCTTTTTTTGTTTTATTTTTTAAAATCTTTCTTCGAACCGCGACGAGAACGAGCACCCTAGTGTTACGATGGCCGTTGGCGCGTCGTTTCGTTCAATCTCCGCGAAATTGTTTTAACGATCGTACAATGTGTGTAACGGAGCTAAGCCACGAAGTTGACCGCTCAGACTTCGCGTTATCACCGCTACGACAGAGTCGATCGGTTAAATCATTCGCACGCGCAATTTTATCGACGATCTCTATTATTATAATTTTTGTTCGTCACGTACGATTCTGCAAAGTACAAGAAAAATCTGTGCGTCTCGTAACTCAGAAAATGAAACAGATTTAATTACTTATTTTCAAATCAATTTTTGTTTGTTTATAAAAATAACGATGGAATTTCTACGCCAGTCATAATCGACATTTTGTAATTATAGATTCCGCTTTATAATTACTGCGATTTCGAGGACCCGGCACCGATATACTACCGTATAAATCGGACGGATAGAAATTAAGATCGTTATTTTTAGAACAAAATAATTGAATGATAAAAAAAACTTTGTTATTGTATCGATTGTAAACATAGCTGATAAATTTTACTCACGAAGAAATTCTTCACTAATTTTTGTGGTTTCTCTCTTTTCTTTTTCAAGACATTTCTTCGATGCGCTTTGAGTGTATGCTTTTTCGTTTTGTTTTTTTTTTTGTTCTTTCATTGCACAAGACGCTACGGTTTTACAAAATTACTTTGAATAAACGTATATATCCATATATTTATGTATATCGTATATATAATATATATAATATATTGTAATGACCGTACGTACGAAGCATTTTCACGTTTACTAAAACTTACGGCTAAGATACCACACAGTGCGAAAGAGTCGAGCGACAGTGGAGGAGCACATCGACCAACTCTCCATTTCGCGTCACACGAAACGAAACCGGCTTTAAAAAAATACGATGAAAAAGGACAAATAAAAAATTATTCGAAAAAACGATTTTATCTTTTTCATGTTTGAAATTTTCATGATAAAAAATTGCATTCTTTTTCCTTGTCTTTTATCGTTTCATCGTATTGTTTTAGAGCTGGCGAAGTGAACGACCTACTTTACACGAGGTCCGCCCCAAACGCTACTAGAGAGAAATTAAACAATTCGCACACTCCTGAACACGAACAAATCTAATTTTTCAATTACTTGACAAAACTTAGACTCGACAAGGGATTATCTTTTTTTTGTAAGTAATTTAAAAAAAATAGATTTGCTTCATCGTTGCGGACGATGAACAACGACAAGCGTTTCGTTCGTAACTCGCGCATCATGTTCTCGTTACTATTTTATACTATACGGGATAAACGAAGAATACATAATAACATTTTTTGTTTTTTTTTCTTTTGTTGTTTGTTCTCGTTATAACGCAGTCACAGCTATCCACAGCATTCGGCAATAATTATATGTTTCACTCGTGGCTTTTGCGGCTTCTCACACATTTTTTAAAAATTATATTTCTTTTTTTTTACCATTATGTTCTTTCTTTCCTCGTCGTTTTGTTTTCTTCTTTTTTTGCTTTATTTTACTTTTAAATTTTTTATTTTAATTTTTCTGTTTTGTTTAAAGATTACCTATATCACAATAAAACGCCAGCGCATCCTTCCGACTCATTTCATGTCATCAAACTTGCGCGTACCTCTGTTAACATAACCGTCAGTTAATTGTAAAATTTTTAAAATTTTCATACGACAACATCGAGGATGCGTTTCGAGGCTCTGGCAGGTTCTGGCCTTGATCCGAGGTTACGGATGGTCGCGGCGACGTACGTCGTCGGAATCGCATTTAACCCTTATCTCGTCGGAACGAAACATTTTCCTCTCGCCCATTCGATCGGTGATCGATCATTGCAGTTATCCGATTTTACTGATCGTCGACCGATCGCGCTTTCTTATTTATCAAAGACTTTCCAAACGCGAAACTTGGCAAATCAAATTTTGGTTTTTCCGCGCTCTGTAACTCTCCGCTCGACATTTCGGGCAACGCGATTCCACGATCACAGCGCTTTATACACCAGTTCGAAGAATCTACGGGGATTCTCGGCACATTCTCATCTTTTTTAAAAATTTATCTCGTCGACAGCACAGCGGCGTTTGCGATCAGCGTTCACTCTTCTAGATGAACATTTTCTTCTCTCTTCGGAAACCGAGCGATTACGACACGTAGGCAATCGGCTTGACGCGCACTCTGTAAAACTTGGTTCCCTGCGGCACGTGATAGCGATTCTCCGGCTGCAAAAAAAAATATCGCAAGTAAATAATTATTCTCCGTGATGTACAAGTGCAAGTGCATGACTGAATCGCATTCAAAAGGTATATTAAATTAATTTTTTTTCGACATACTGAAACAATTTTTTTCGAACCGACAATAGAAACGCGAATACAACGACAAATACAAGGGCACATAGGGGGAGCGGGGCAAAATGGCACACCGGGGCAAAACGGGATAAGGAGACAAAACGCAATTCTCCAATAACTTTGAGATGATAGCGATGGTGGTACGTGGGACAAAACGGGTGTGAAAATCCAGACGTATCGTTGGAATAAAATGGGGCATCCAAAAATTATTGGAAAATTGAGTTTTGCCCTCACAATCCCGTTTTGCCCTGCTGTGCCATTTTGCCCCGGTCTCTCCTATAATTTCTTGGACAGACGAAAAACGCACCTTTTTCGCATGACAGTACTGTTTGTCGACAACTTCGCCCAGGATGTGTTTGACCTTCGGCGTACCGTCGAGATTGAGCCAGAGTTCCAGTACATCGATGCACGCGGGATTCAGTATGTACGGCGTTCGGGACTCCTGTATGACGATGTAGTGGCTGCGAACGGTGTCCCAGACGACGAACACAGTGTCGCCGGGATTGCAGGACGTAAAGGTAACCCGAAGTTCCTGAACGGCCGGATACGTGCTGTGACTCTTGGCGAGCAAGTCCCGATAGTGCGCGACGACGTCCATACGAGCGCCGCATTCTGAGCCGCTGGCGTTGTCCTGACTCGATGTGTCGGAGACGATCGCGACCGACGCGTTCATTTCTTTCTCACGAGTGTCGGTGGTCAACGGACTGCCGCTGCTGCACACGCTGCCGGTGTCGCCGGCCAGCAGAGCTCCGCGTTTCGAACGCTCGCGAACCAGCTCGATCTCCAGACGAACTTTGTCGGCCTCGAGTGCCTCGAATTTGGCCTCCATCGACTCTTTGCTCTCGCGAATCGCTCGCAACTCGGCGGTCAGACGCTTGTTGTCGAGCTCCAGAAGCTCGAGCCGCCTGGCGAGACTCTCCGGATCCGTCGTTGCTTCGAGCCTCACTTTCTTCGACTCCGAGACCTCGATCTCGTCCTTGCCACCGGACAGGAGACTCATCAGCGCATCCTCGTGACCTGCACCGCCCTGGCTCATCTTCATACGACCGTCGCTCAACTCCTGACGCAATGCACCACGCTCGACCTCGAGTTCGTGGACCTGGTTCTCGCGCTGCTTCAACATCATTCGCTCCGATAACATTTTCGTCTCCAGACGGTGCTTCTCCTCCTCCAGCTTCTCGACCTGTGAAATAGTAATTTTTGTCATTTTTCAAAATTTCAATCCTCGTTGGGTTGAAATGGGCGGAACATACTTATAACGAATTCGATCGTCTCTAACCGGCTTGATGAATCATTGCGAAATTTCTATGACATACTCGCATGGATAATCGGTTCTAAAAGCTAGAGTGAAATAGATATATCTTGAAAAATCGAAAATTTCTCAAAACCGAAACCCCTCGACCGATTCGTACCAAATTCAATAGCGAAAATTCTTTGATGTTGATCTACTCCTGTAGAAAGTTTCAGCCCAGAATCTCAAAATTTTCGAAAGCTAGAGCGCAAACACACTTTTTTCAAATAATTCAAAATCTCATAAAATCTGAACGAATGTTTCAATTAGTGCATAAATTGTAACAAACAGGGGCACTCAACTGCTCTACATGTGAGCCAAATTTCAACCCGATTTCAACCCGAAAACCATTCTTGAGTACAGACGATTGAATTTTGGAGACCTGGCACACACACACACACATCCATACAAACATTTTTTCTAAATGTGATTTTTCGATGTTTTCGAACATTCTGAACACGTTTTCATTAAAATCTCGAAATTTTTTTTTTCACCAAAACAAAGCTTCCTAAAAAAATGAAATTCATTTTTTTTTTCATTTTTCTAGATAATAAAAAAATGCTTCTAATGGCATTTTGATTTTACATATTGGCGATAAAAGTTTTCGACAACTGTATCCTCTTACCTTCTCGCTGAGAGCTTGTCGAGCGCCGAGATCATCCTCGGTAATTCGCCTGATCATCTCCTGATACTGTTGACACTCTTCAACCAGAGCGGTCTCCCGCAATCTGTGAGCTTCGGCCTCCTCGACCATCTGTCGTCCTGCCAGACGCAACCTGTAGTCGAGCTTCGCCTCGAACTCCGAGTTCTCCTTCTCGATCGCTTTGCGAATCGCATCGGCATTCTCGATCTTCATTTCTTCCTTCAATTTCGCGATGATCGCTTCGTGATTCGCTCGCTCGATGACGTCAACGCGCTGCAAAAAAAAAAGTAGAGTAATGAAATCCGTACAGTTGTTTTGCGTTTCGCAGGACCGAAACTTTCCGGAAACGAATGTTGTCAACACTTTTTTGCATATTAAGGAGGGAGTCTCGCTGCGCGCTGACTTCGCATAAGTTCGACAACAATAAGAGAAAATTGCAAGTACTTCTTGATGGTGTAAAAATCAGAAAA
>JAPYZD010004056.1:0-11922 GCA_030522725.1 Ichneumoninae sp. B BG-2022a
CGGCTACGGACGCACTGGAAGTTAGGTAGCTTAGCTGAGTGCGGGTAGGGAGTGATAAAGGGGAATCGGGATGGGGTCCGTAAAAACCCAAAAGGGTATACGGTGGAATTGGAACAATAAATATTTTTAAAAAAAGTAGAATTGAAACAACATTTTTATGTTCATTGGCAGCCCGCAAGCAAATTTTACTTGAATCAATGATATTTTTTTTCTGTTTTCTTTTCTGACCTTCATTCGATCTTGATTTAAGTTAATTGCCCCGGCTTCTCGGTTTACGCGTATTGTGGGATACAAATAGAGAAGTCTAACTGGATGGCAGGGAAAAGCTCATTTCCGTAAGCTTCTAATGAGGCATGTTGTCGTCGTGAAGTAGAAGTCGCCACGTGCAAAGGTTTAGTAGCCAGCGTTAAAAGAAGTAAGTTTGGACCCGCGGAAAAGTTGCTGGTGGAGGAGGAAAGTGAAGAAATTATGTCGATAGAGCAAATGTAAGGTATTAGATGCAGAAGTGTGACTGGCCTTTTCTGGCCTTCATTCGATCTTGATTTAAGTTAATTGCCCCGGTTTCTCGGTTTACGCGTATTGTGGGATACAAATAGAGAAGTCTAACTAGATGGCACACAGAAAAAAAATATCATTGAATCAAGTAAAATTTGCTTGCAGGCTACCAATGAAGTAAAAACGTTGTTTCAATTCTACTCTGAATTCGTACAATTTCATACCGGATTGAAACAATAACATGTCAACTTGATAGTCTTGCTGTCGTTGTTTCCATATCACATGGAATTATAAGAATTGAAAGTAGAATTAAAACAAACATTTTTTTCTTCGGCAGCCCGCAAGCAATTTTTTTTTTCATTCGAGGGAAAAACACATTTCCGTAAGCTTCTAATGAGGCATGTTATCGCCGTGAAGTAGAAGTAACCACGTGCGAAGGTTTAGGAGCCAGCGTTAAAAGAAGTAAGTTTAGAACCGCGAAAAAGTTTCTGGTGGAAGAGGAAAGTGAAGAAATTCCATCGATAGAGTAAATGCAAGGATGTATTGCATGCATTCGTGTGACTGTTCTTTTCTGGCCTTCGTTGAGTCCCCATTCAAGTGGATTGGCCCGGCACTTGGTTGACGCGTACTTTGAGATAGAAACAAAGAAGTTGAACTGGATGGCAGGGAAAAGCACATTTCCGTGGGCGGCTAATGAGTCATGTTATCGACGCGAAGTAGAAGTCACCGCGTGCGAAGACATATGGGAGAGCGGGGCAAAATGGTACAGTGGGTCAAAACGCAATTTCCAATAATTTTTGGATACCCCATTTTGTCCCAACAATGCATCCGGATTTTCAACCCCATTTTGCCCCACTTACCACCACTGTTACTGTCCAAAAGTTATTGCAAAATTGCGTTTTGCCCAATTATCCCATTTTGCGCCACTGTCCCATTTTGTCTCGCTCTCCCCTAGTATCCAGCTTGAAAAAGTAAGTTTGGACCCGCGAAAAAGTTGCTGGTGGGAGAGCAAAGTGAAGAAATTCTGTCGTTAGAGTAAACACAAGGGTGCATTGCATCGCAGACGTGTGACTGCTCTTTTCTGGCCTTCGTTCGATCCCCATTCAAGTGGATTGCCCCGGCACTCGTTTTGCGCGTACAGTGAGATAGAAATAGAGAACTCGAACTGGATAGCAGGGAAAAGCTCATTTCCATTTATGGGCAGTAGAAGCGTGATAGTCGAGCTGCAATGGAAACCCAGAGACAACGCATCACTTACGGGAGATTGAATATGGGTATGCACTGTGTATGTCCCACGCTCGGAGTCCACAGTGAGTTACGGACATCGTAAAAACAGGACAGTGTTGTTTTTTTTGTCGTTCAATCGAACGGCACGGTTGATTAAGGATGCATCACACATACATTCCCAACCAAAAGTTTAATGCGATGAAAATTTCAGTACTTCGCGACATGCCAAAAATCGGAAAAAAATCAACCGCATTATGTATTTCAAGAACTTTGATTTTGCATAATAATAATGCCAAAAAGTTATTAACAAATGATTCGAAAAACTAATTGTTTAAAAATAAATCAGACGACTTCTTATTTTCTCATTTTAAATGAATTCTTTGATTTTTCAGAATTCATATGAATTTTTGCAGAATTGTCTATTATTTCAAAATGTTTTTTTCGAAAATTTAAAAAATCGTTGCAGAGCCAGGAATTTTGGATATGGTTCAGTATCACGATTCTACAGTAAACACAAAAAGTTTGGAGGTTATTGCGCCAACCGTTCCGTAGCTACCGCCTTACAAAAAAATTCAAAAACGAAAGTTCAAAAATGATAGAATATATTGAAAAAGTTTATGTGGCTTCTAGAAAATCAATGAATTCATTTGAAAAGAGAACAAAAGGTTTTTCTAATTATTTGTTGAACAATTTTTTTGTTTAGCAATTTGTTAATAACTTTTTGACATTATTATTATGCAAAATGAATGTTATTGGCACCTTTAATACAGTTGATTTTTTTCAGATTTTTATACCATTAGGAAATGTTTGAATCCTCACTGAATCTCACTTTTGACTGGGAATGTACGTGTGAAGCATCCTTAAAAACTGTTTTCTTCGATACAAGGCGGACCCTGAGTATCGAGTCATTGACTCATTATCGTCATTGAAAGAACATTCGTAAATGTCCGGGGAACTTTTGTTCGTAAAACATTCGAGTTATATTTCATGTCGAATGAACGTTCGGCAGGTATTTTTGCAGGTAGGATGCCGGCAACGAACAAAGCTACATTCCCGTTGAGTTAAATTGAAGCGACTCCGACAGCAGTGCCGCGGGCGAACGGAAATAACTACCGACGTAGCGGGTACAACGCAAAATTTGAAGCAAATTTGAAACGATAGCACTCGAAAGCTGATCTAGTTTTTAACGAAAAAGCGTGCCAAAGTTTTAAATTATATATATATTTTTTCATCGCCCACGAAAAATGAATAAAAGCGGTCCGTTTTTGGGCGGCTCTTCCCTACGCACGTGTCCGAGAAACGGAGCCAAACTCCGACGAAACGGTGGGAGAGAAAAAAAACCCGGCCCCGAGCACTCTCCGATAATTTAACGATCGCAACGACTAGGAGGTATACCATGCGCGGATGAATCGAGCTCTATCCGTTAGAATGAAAAATCGTCTAAACGATGAAGCCCGAGAGCCCCGGCGAGTTAATAGAACTGAGCGCCTCTGCATACGAACGGGGGAATGATGGAAACGGGAGAATAAAAAGAGAATATAATAAACAAGAGAACGAAAGGGATGAAGCGCGTCCACGTGTGGAATCCCACGGCCTAATAAAACGTTTTATACCGAGTTAACGAAAAGCGAGGGTTTTGCCAATCTATCGACGAACTTGAAATTAGCTGCGTGTTCATTGGCTTGTCGATTGCCTCGTGTTCTCCTGTATTGCTGCTGGTCTGATCTATAAATTGACATCACTCTCGGGGTGAGTATTTTTTTTTTGCACGTGTCACCAGCCTTTTTGTATATTACTGTCAATTATCGGCAGTATTATTTTTCCGGTACGTTATTCTGCGGAGAAGCGTACACTGAAAAAAATTCGCTTTCGGACTGCTGGAGAAAAAAATGTTTGTTCCAATTGTACTTTTCAGTTCTTACGATTCCATATGATATTGAAACAACGACGGCAAGATTGTCAAGGCCGCGTGTTGTCGTTTCAATCCGGTATGAAATTGTACGAATTGAAAGTAGAATTGAAACAATTTGTTTTCATTGGCAGACCGCAAGCAAATTTTACTTGAATCATTGATATTTTTTTTCAGAGTCGCCTTTTTCGGTCTTTCTCGGGTGTATTGGGGATTTTTTTAAAGACACTTTTGGTGTTTATTGCGATGAAACTGAGTTACGTGCTCTTAATAGACCCTCCAAATTTGAAATGAATCTGTTCATTGGTTGCTGAGATATTTTGCTGTCCTAGTTGCAAAAAGGCGCAGCTTGCATCACCTTAAGGATTCAATATCGCATGACAAAAAATACCTCCATTGTGTAATAATATCTATAAAAATATTCACTCAGTTTCATTGCAATAAATACAAAAGTGTTCTTAAAAAATTTCTAATAATACACCTGAAAATGCCCGAAAGAAAAGGTGACTCGAACATCAAGGCTATCATGTATCGGAAACACTCGGAACGTCGGCTCGACCGTTGCGTTCTGCGACCGCGCCCTTATCGCGCGTCCTGATGTAGCATACAGTAAAAAAGATTGGTAATTTTAATACATTTTTTTCCCACAAACGTCCACCATTGTTTCCTTGTTAATCATAAAAAAAAATTGTAAAAGGCATACAAATTTTTGTAAAATGCCCAATATTTTTGTAAAATGCCCAATATTTTTGTAAAATGCCCAATAGTGTTGTAAAATCTCCAATACTCTTGTAAACTACGCTATTTTTTTGGTAAGATTAACAATAAAATAATTGTGGACGTTTGTGGTCAAAAGACATCGACATCACTTTTACCGTGCATAAACACTGGAGCGACTTTGTTCCATTGTACAAGGGAGCGCAAAGCCCCCGGCTTCGCGTCCACTTAAGGAGGGAGTCTTGCTGCGCGCTGATTTCTCATAAGTTCGACAACAATAAGAGACAATTGCAAGTACTGCTTGATGGTGTAGAAATCTGAAAAAAATCATGTATACTAAAGGTACTGAGAAAATTAATTTTGCATAATAATAATTGCAAAAGTTAGTAACAAATCCAACTAAAAATTAATTGGCTAACAAATTACCCGGCAACAAAACTTTTTTTTTATGGAAATGATTAGTTTATTTTTGTGAATACGTATGAATTTTTTCAGATTTTTAAGTGATCGTTGATTTTTGTTCAATAAAAAAAAATAAAAAATCAATGATTACTTAAAAATCTGAAAAAATTTAGTATACATGATTTTTTTCAGATTTCTACACCATCAAGCAGTACTTGCAATTGTCTCTTATTGTTGTCGAACTTATGCGAAATCAGCGCGCAGCGAGACTCCCTCCGTAAAGTAACTTCAGCTCGGATCGACTATCCGAACGGTACAGTCTCCCGAACAATCTCCGACTACTGAATACAATTTTTAGTGTACATTTCGACGGCGCTTGGAATATTCGCATAGACCCAACCGCCGTACGTTTCACAAAGCCCCTGAATGGCACCGCACACTAAATGCGAAAGGCTACCGAGGTTTACAGTGCTAGCGATACCTGCCAAAATGTTCTCGTTGGATTAGCCTTGCGCGATGTTAACTGAGTAACGGTGTAGTAACGCGCAAACTGATGCACCGCGAGTGCGGCCCGGCTGCGTACCGGGCCATCCATCAGGCTGTTATTACTGCGCTGTGCGCCGCTCTCGTGTAACTATTATTAGTTCATGTCTTGCAGCCAGCCGTATATCATCGTGCTAGCTGCAGTAATTATTGCATGCACCGGATTTCCGTGGAATCTCTCCTGCCGTCCGGGGAAGGGAGTTATCGGACTCCCGGCAGCATTATCAGACTGCGCGTACCCGCGGGCTTTCAATATACCGCGCTCTCGCGGCGGTCCCGTTTAGAAGGCTTAACACTGTATACCGTCCGTAATCTTCCATCCCACTATTCTTTTGGTTCCACATTTCCCTTTCATCGTGAGACAAGGAAAATAAACTGGTAGGAGTGAAATTCTTTTTTTGCTTTTTTTTTGAATGCCTAGTTATACCCTTTAAAAGTCCCCGAAAAAATGCTCACTCTCTGCCTTTAGGATAATAACGAGTTACGTCCACTCGCCGCTCTTCGTCTCTTTTAGGTACTTTAATCGAGTGAGTTTCTTCACTTTAAACGAATGATTACTGATATTTAATGAATTGGTTACCTATACAGAGATTATTATTATTATTATTATTATTATTATTATTATTATAACTTTGACAGAACTCGTGCGAAGGGTCCTAAAACTTCTAACTTACACTCCATTATTGTTGGAAATTCATAAATGTACACGTACACCTAACTGACATGCAACCATTGTAAAAGAATATGATTTATTGACGTTATAGCTATCCCATAGCTATCGAAAAATATGACCCCGTGATTACCGCAGGGACACTGAGGGATGCGTCGGAAACTCCGATAGACCATTCTTTTTTCGACTGCATTTTACGTCATTTTTATATCTATTTTTTCCACCCGAAACTCGGTGCGCAATCGAGCTCGGATGGGTCGCTCGATCGCAAAGTCGAGTCTCTGTGAGGCAAAGGTTAACGGGCAAATAACTGAGCGGAGCGTCGCGCATACTCAAGTCAACGGACGGACCGGCATCGCAGCCGGAACGAAACGGGAGCGGCATAATGGATACAATCCGATTGCACGGAGTTCATGGGTTAACAGAAACGCTAAGGTAGAATGGTAGCAATGATGCGCCCGTTCCATTCCCTCGCACTTTCATTTTACGTTTTTCCAAACGACCCCCGTCCCTTGTTCGCATCGTAATGCGAGCTTCGCGTCGATAGCACTCATATGTCATATATGTGTGTAAACACGTGTCTTTACAACGTTATCGCTCGTATAGCGTAATAACTATTGCAAATTCTTTTACCGAGTTTATTCCGCGATCTAAAAATCCGCTTAAATTTTGTTGAAAAAAAATATCATAATTTTAACGAAATTCTGTATACCCGACTGTCCTTAGTCCGCTCCAGCCCGGTTATCTTCCGATGGCTTCTAAGTTATCGATTTCAACCCTGGAAGCCGCGCCGGAACGTCTAACCTGTGGAGTCTAAAAGTTTCTCTTCCTCATGGAAATTGACTTTCCGTTTAGATAATCAATCTTATTCAAAGAAAAAATCGTGCCCTAAAAAGCTTTAAAAAATAAAGTTAAGTTATCCTCGACTTTATTTCTATTATACTTTTTTTTCGGTCGAAAAATGTTGAGTAGACTTTTAAGAGAAAACTAATGTGTCAGTCTTTAAGTAATTTTCATTAGCTACGATTTGAATCGGACGCTAATTAAAAAAAAAAAACAAAAAAGAATCGTTCGAAAAATTTACCCCGGTTATCGCACCACACCGGTGGTGCGGATGTTGCCTTCAACGTCACTGTCGCGCTGTTGAAATTTTACAAATTTACATTTCGCACAAATCGGTTTCGCGCTCGCGGTTTACTTGACTGTTCCGCAGCGTTCGGTGCGCCCTCCCTCCCGTCCTTCGTTGAATTTTGCATGGGTGCATTCATGCACTCTGCAATCCAACAAAACTCACCGTCACCGGATTCGCGAGGGAGATAAATGTGTTCCCCGCGTCTGACGCTCGTTCGCAACCTCCCACGTCGCGGCCCGTCCACCCTTTTCACCGGATAAGGTAAAAGCGGCGTGCACCGTCTATGTTTCATTGATTCGGGCGTTAATGTTGGTGAGCCATAATCGCCACATTTACCGTGTATCGAATCGCACAAAAAATTACACATCGCCGATATAGCCGACACGAAGTCCGGCGGGCAGATGATCGGCTGGAGATCGGTTTGGCTTTCGCGGTCCATTGTTCGGTGCACCAAATGTTAGTCGGAACGTCGAACCGATACGAACGAATCGACGCTCGGTGTGTCGACGATAGCCCGAAAATCGGCCCGACCGAACTGACGGTTGGCGAATCAATACTCGGCCTAAAACTGGCCGGCCATCTGGAAATCAATGGCCCTAGCGGGAGCGCCGTGTAGGACCAGTATTGGCACAACCTCGGCCAGCACCGGCACTCCGTGTGTCACTCCCACCCAGTCTCGCCTCGCCAATTCCCACCGGGATTGGCGAGGCGACACTCGACCGAGAATATCGGCCTCAAATTGGCAGCTCAAACATCGATGGATCTACGTTGTCCCGAATATTGGCACAGAGTCGTACAATCGGTAGGGAAAAAATGGGCAAGATGGCCCGGTCCATATATCATTGATTTACGTGTTAATCGAGGTGGGCCATATTCACCACTTTTACCCTGATGCTCGAATCGACGCTGGTTCGACGCGCGAGTTTTTTTTCTTCGATCGTCAAAACCTACACGGGAAATGGCAATCGTTTGCCAGCAAACGAGAGCTTTGTGCATGTCGTGCAGCAGCTTTTGCCCGCCACTGTTTCGTCTCGGCACGTCCAAGCGCAATTCAACGAGACCCGGACACATTATTCAAATCCGCCGAAGCGAAAATCCCAGCCTCTCCTCAAACCGGCACTAGAAATTCAGGCAACGGGATTTTTGCACACTTGCCACACGTCACCGAGCCCGGTTAAGCGCACACGTATGAGTGCTTTGTAACGGCATGACGTTATAAATTGCAACGTTATAATTCAGCGGGTTTAGCTTACCAATCAGTATTTTCAATTTGTGATTGCGAGCTGAATATTAAGAATAAACAAAATTATGAAATTGTTTTCGAGAGCTTTTCATCTTTTTATTTATTTTTATTAATAAAGCGTTTGTGCCTCAATGGGTTGCACCGCGTGCAAATGGAAAGGGCACGGCCAAATTGAAGCTCAAAGGTCCAATCTGCTGTGTATTCGCGGGTCGTGCAGCTTATTCAAGCTTAATCGACCAGATAACACTTTTCATCGAATAAAAAAAAATGTACACCACTCTGCCCCGTTACATTTTAAAAACGCTCGCAGTTATATTGTCATTTTCATCCACTCTTTTATTTTCCCATATTCGCCCATATATTTATTTTTTTCTCTCCCATATATTTATTAGCGGAACAAACGAATAGCGTTGCCATTTGCACAGTTTTTAGTACGCGTGGATACTATATGATTGCACCGAAAATTATAAGATTTTATGTGCAACGGTCAGTACGATATACCACGTTGCAATATTCCCCGATATTTCCGAATGATATGGACGGTAAAACCGTTTTCTTTTTAGCTTGGCATCTGAAACATTTGAAGGAGGTAATTATTGTCTTTCTGTAGTTCATGTGTTTACATGACATGTAAACACACGATATGATGATATGTGTTGTTTAACATAAAATATACTAGGACATGTTTTGTGAGATTCCTCTATGCGACTCTAGATCTAATCGACTACCATTATTATTATGGCCATATCACCCGTAGTCTCCGAATTATATGGCCGACCTCAAATATTAATTTATAGAGCTGTGATTAAATCACGCATCGAAAATATCGATAGTTCTGAGTGAATTACTTCAGTTCGATGTTTCTAGAGTTGGTTACGACCAAAATTTACAGGTTTTTTAAACGTTAGACCTCCAATTTTCATTGCTAAAAAAATCATGGTTATATCACCTTAACTTACGCTACTTTTTCATATATATATTTTCCCATATATTTCCGTATGTTTTTATTTTCCTATATATTTACTTATCGTCCGTAATTTTAGGACAATTGCTTCCTCATAGAGGAAGCTTTGTTTTCATGAAAAAAAAATGTTGAGAGTTTTTAATGAAAACGTGTTCAGGATGTTCCAAAACGTCGAAAAAAATACATTAAAAAAATGTCTGGATGTGTGTGTGTGTGTGTGTGTGCCAGGGCTGCAAAATTCAACCGTGTATAACCCAAGAACGGTTTTATCAATCGGGTTGAAATTTGGCAAGCATGTAGAGCAATTGGGTGCCTCTGTTTTTTACAATTTAGGCAATAATTGAAACATTCGTTCAGATTTTATCAGATTTGGACATTTTCGAAACCGTGTGTTTGCGCTCTAGATGTTTTAAATTGTGTTCGGCGAGATAGACGCGGTGGAGAGAAGAGATAGCACAATGGTTAATATAGGACAGAGACGAAGCGTTCGCTCCATTAATGGTAACATTTATCCAACATACTTGAAAGTTGTTGAATCGCATGGTAGTGACGGGGTAGGATCGAAGGGTGGGAAGGGCGGCGGCGAACTCTCGAGTTGGGAAATCCCTTCGCGCGGCGGAATTCGGTGAGTACATCCGGCGAAACCGAGGTGGATTTCAATGTTAAATGTTTCGCCGAAATGCAGACAATCCATCCGGCGAATGTACTTCCGCGGATGTTTGTCGAGCGTGAGGGTATTCGCCGTGTTTCAGTTACTCCGTAAAACCGATATTACGCGAGTACAATGCGTTGGTTGGAGAGGAAAATATAATCCGATATTTATACTATTTGTAATATGAATTTTATGATTTTTTTAAAGCTCTCATATCTAATGTACAATTTAGAAGTGCATTTCGCATTGTCACGGATGACATTTTTTTTCACGCGCTTATTTTATTCCCGCGGATGTTCGTTAGTTACTTCGTAAAACCGACATAGCGATGAGTGCAACGCGTGCGTTAAAGAGGAAAGTACAATACGAAATTTATACTTTTGCAATGTGAAGTTTACGATTTGTTTTAAAGCTCCCACACTGAATGTACAATTTGGAAGAATATTTCACACTGTCACGGATGATTTTTTTGTTTGTTTGTACGAACAATTTTGCCTACAAGATTTCTATATTACCGATGTTTGAAATTATCATAATCATACATATACCGATCTTAAAACCGAATAAAAAATTGTAACGTGCACGACGGTCGCAATAGCGTTCAGAGAACCATATCGCGTGACTACAACCAGAAGGCATATTGTATACGCTTACTAGCGGTTGTATTGGCTTCGGGGCGCTCGCATGGATCGCATGGTTCGTAACATGTGGAAATGTATTCCCTATGGAACAGAATTTGGAAATCTCGAAATTCATTCCATATGCGACGAAAACCCAATCTTCGAAAATATTGCACATGGGATGCATTTCGGATTTCCGAGTTCTATTCGATATGCTATAAAACCGGTGGGGGGGGGGGGGGGTAAATAGGGAACATATGGTGATTACAATAAGAAATCGAACAAAACTAATAATGGTAGTAATGGTAGTAAAGAAAAATAATAACAATGATGCCAAAAATAACAATAATGATAATTACGATAACAGTAGAAATAAAATGATATGAGTTAAAAAATCACTCGGGGGGGGAGTCAGTTTCACCGAAAGGGAGGAGAGGGTCAGCTGCTCCGAAAAAGACTTAGCTGGAGGAGAGAGGCTGCGACAAACATCTAAACCAACAAACAAGCACACAGTTTTCCAAAACATATATAAGATACACATCATTTTACACATATGAGATACACATATGTACCATGATTTTAGCCACACAACATAAAAGCCCCACAAACGCGCGGACGCGCGGGCGACATTGTAGCACGGTTTCTTAACTATGTATACTGCTTCGTAATCGATATAGAAAATAATGACGTAGCAATGTCTCAATTCAAGTCCGTTTTTTTTTCCGTTTATTTTTCTTCACTCATCGATCCAATCGCACCTAATTGTACGTCTCTACAACGGACACAGGCGACGTCGGACCTTTCTAACTGGAGTCTCATAAGCGCTCTCTAGGCGTGATTTATACCCGTCGTGATATATTCCCTCGTTTTATCGCGACAGCGAGGGGATTTCCAGAGTGGCGTATAATAAAGCGTTGGAACTGAGACAACCATTGGGGAACGGGAATTGGAGAGAAGGGCGGTTTAATATCGCGGACAGAAGTAAGTGTCTCAAACGCAGATTGCTCTGTCGTATAATGAACTTACACGCGGAGCATGGCAGTCGGAATGTCTTCGGAATCGGTGAGGGAGTAACTGCTGTAATTCGGGGTTGTTTAAGACGCCGCCCAGAAGAGTTGGCCAAGAGTGAGAAACAACCGAAGGCGCCGGAAACGAGCATGACAATTTAAGGAGGGAGTCTCGCTGCGCGCTGACTTCGCATGAGTTTGACAACAATAAGAGAAAATTGCAAGTACTTCTTGATGGTGTGAAAATCTGAAAAAAATCATGTATACTAAAGGTACTGAGAAGATTAATTTTCCATAATAATAATTGCAAAATGTTATTAACAAATTCATCAAAAAATTAA
>JAPYZD010004057.1:0-11919 GCA_030522725.1 Ichneumoninae sp. B BG-2022a
TATATATATACATATATATATATATATATATATATATGTATATATATATATATATAGAATCGCATAGTTCGAGGAATATATGTTCCGCCGTAATATCGAATGTCATACACGGTAGAATATTGATAGGAGTGTCAGTTATATCTACAAGCTCCCGTCCAGAAACTCGGATATTTCCTGGCAGTCCGCTGAGTCACTCGGACTTCCGGTATCGTGAAAAAAAGGTAATAAAACGTTCTCAGCGTTTCCTTTTTCTATATTTGCACGGTTCCATTCACGGTAAAAATATTTACTCTTCTCTTTTTTGTTATTTTTTATTTTTGCTAGTGCAAGGAACGAGTTGTGTGTTGGACCGTTCGTTCGGTACAGGATGAGAAGCTGCGCGTGGCCGCATCCGAGCGGAAAGAAGGAAAGGCGACGAGAAGGCGTCGCGTTGACTCGCTCCCGGTGTGTAACCGGCGCCACCGAACCCGGCGTCCTCGTCCTCGTCGTCGTCGTCGTCGTCGTCGTCGTCGTCGTCGTCGTCGTCGTCGTCGTCGTCGTCGTCTGGCGACGAAACTTCCTCGCCAATGAACTCTCGCGGGCGACGACGATCCTCTCTCGCTCTTTCTCTCCTGGTGTCCCCTCTGCTCTTTTGCTTGTCTCGGAGCTCCGAGACTACTCCGAATATTCCTTTGGCACTGGTCCCTCCAAACTTCACAGCGTCGTTATAGCGCACACGCAACGGGAAAACAACAAGAGATAAAAGACTTGAAAGGAACGGAATGACAGATTCGAGAAGCCGAAGAGGCGCTGTTTTGCTCAATTTAAAGAAAAAAAAACATAAAAACAAGTAAACTTACGAAGATATTAAACTTACGAATTTCTCGACAGTTAAAGGACTATCGAGAAATACTCCTTTTCTGGATCGAACTGTCGCACCAGACGAATCGGCGTATCGTTATAGAAAAATAAATTAACAACAAACACATAATATGGCAAACCAATTCGAAGATATTCAAGAGCTATTTGGAATCCCTGGAATTGTTTTTTGAACTTCTCTACTCAGGCACGATTATAAGCTTCGAATGATGATTAAAGCGCATTAATAAACCTGGATACCGCGTTCTTAACTACTCTGCTGTGATTACCATTGTAATACCTCACTCTAGAGCTGAGCAGTACTTAAAGTACACGAGTACTTATTTGGTATTTAAGTTCGTACTTAAAGTACCAAAGTCCTTTTCGGTACTTTTGGTAGTTTTATAAAGTACTAAGACCAATGTAATTGTATTATTTTCTTCCCAACCACGTTTGGATCAATGTTTCAATTTAGAATGTTAAATATAATAAGGTGTTTTACGCATAGCTTTCCCTATGAGAAAGTTCGTTGATAGATTTTGACTTCCTCGAAGAGGAGCTGTGCTGGAAATTGTAATATATGAGGAAGCCATGTACAAATTTGCACCTTTTTTCGTAACAAAAAATGTCTATATCTCATAAAATTGAAACCGTCAAAATGAAACGCAAAATTTATTGTAGGAAATAGTAAACTGAAATTGGCAGACTTCGTCGTCTTGAGGCAAATTATCATTTATTCTTCACTGCTGATTACAAAACTATAACTCGTTTTATTCTTAACATGATATTTGACTGACATTAAAAAAATGTCAAAAACGAAAAGTCTCATAAAACTAAAACGGTTACATAAAATTTCGCAAAATTTAATACCAAACATTGTACAGTGTTAGTTAATTCCCGTATGAAATGTAAGCTCGATACCTCCATGTTTACTCAAAAAAATTAAACTCCCATAAAATCTGATCACTTCGATTTTCACCAAATTCAATGCCAACGGTCTGTCATAAAAATATTATATTCGTATGCAGTTAAGACGATAGCTCAAAATGTACACCAGTAGAGATACCACAGACATAAAGAAAAATCAAAAACGCCTAAAATTTGCAATTCGGCCACAAGCATAAAAATTGCACTTAATGACGAGACGTGACCATTCTACTTGTGAACTAAATTTCAACGGGCTATCTCAAGTCCTTTCTGAGTTATAGCAGTTTTAGACAATGCAAGTCCTTCACTCACACACACATACGCATCCATCCGGACGACTGGTAAAAATGACATTTTTCAATATTTCAGACTATTATGCTACTAAAGAGGTCGATTTTTTTTTAAAAACAGTATTGATCATACGATCATAAATCTCATTTTTAGCTGCTCCTCGCTCCTAGCCTTATGATTTGTGCAGTATTTATTCCCTCTGTCTTGTTTCGCACTCGACACACATCGAAACGTGTTTACCAAGAAAATCGCGATTAAGAAGAAAAAGTACTTTGTTCTTTATAAAAGTAGTGAAAGTACTGAAATTACTTTGTACTTGAAGTACTTTTCGGTACTGTGCTCAGCTCTACCTCACTTCCATTTACTCTTGTACATTTTCTGTAAAAAGGACTTTGTTCTGCACAAATAAAATAAAAATATGAGTTATAGCGAAATAATTCAGGCAATACGGGAAAAAATTCGGGGCATACTGGACTGGGATTCGAATCCGGGACCTTTCGATTGCCGGTTAACTGCTCTGACCACTGAGCTACGCCAGGCCGCAACCAACACCAATTTCGAATTGTCCTCATTAATGCCCTTTTTCCGCCTCTTTACGGAGTTTACAGTAAAAACGGGAAAGTAAACATTCGTCGTATACGAAGGTTCACAACTGTTATTCACGTTATTTTTGCAATATATATATTATTTTTTCAACTAACTGATAAGAAAAATGCACGTGAGTATTTCCGGACAAGAATTTTCTGTCTGCACCGTGCAGCTACATTGAAATTGGAGCCCGTAACTTCCAGAGTCTGTAACTGTTTAACTATTCTCGACATCGGCACGGTACCTTAATGAAGATCTTGCTTACATCCTCCCCTATCGATTTCACTACAAACAACCCTCACAATATCAATTTCGTTCAAAGTACAGCAATTAATACAAAAATGCCTAAAAAAAGTGTGCTGCTCGCCAACATTTAAATCATGTATTATTAACTTTCCGAGTAGTTAACCACTCCATCAGCAGTACAGTGTAGGGGAGAGCGGGGCAAAATGGCACACCGGGACAAAACGGGTCAATGAGACAAAACGCAATTCTCCAATAACTTTGGGATGGTGGGGATGGTGGTAGATGGGACTAAACGGGTTTGAAAATCCGGATGTATCGTTGGGTCCAAAGTAAATTACATGTATAACTAATTCGCCGAGTAGTGAAACATCCCATCAACCGTACAGTATATACTTAATCAATACGGTGCATTCCCATGACTTCCCAGCGTCGAAAATCCGCGACCCAAACTTCTTCGAGCAAACCCTTCGGGAAACTTGCTCCAGAGAGTCCGGAGAGCGAATCCGAGTCGTTATACCCTTAACGAACATCTTGCTTACATCCTTCCGTATCAATTTCACTACAAACAACCCTCAAAATATCGATTACGTTCAAAGGAAAGCAACAAATAGGAAAAAAAAGATGCTCTCCCACATTTAAATACAAGTACCAATTACTTGTATAAATAATTCTCGGGGTAGTAAAACACCCCATCAGCAACACAGTGCATATTTATCAACACGGTGTACTTCCATGGTTTCCCAACGTCGAAAATCCTCGAGGCAAACTCCTCCGCACAAAGCCTTCGGGAAACCTGCTTCGAGTCGTCGGGAGTCCGGAGAGTGAAGCCGAGTCGTTATATCCTCTGCCCGTTCTCCGGGTGCGTTGTCGGGTTGCGCTCCATTAGTGTTGCGCGGGACGTGAGCGCCTGCAGCTGCAGCATCAGCACGAGCATCGGTCCTCGTGGTCGGGGCAAAATTATCCGGCTTGCAAGCAGCCCACCGCACTGCGGAGGCCACAGGGACGAAGAGACGGAGAGCGAGGCGAAGCCGGTACAGAGGAGGAAGGTTTCTCACTCGTCGGCGAACTGCGAAGATCAAGTAGGTAAAGCCTCTCGAGTCCCGCGTCCCGCTTTCTCCCTCTCGGCGCGAAGCTCTCCGAAAGCCGGCTCTCTGGCGAGCCACGGCACGACGACGTCTTTCCGTCGCGGTCGTCCACTACGTCAAATAAATCGGGCGAAGCCCGGCCGAGGCTGCACCACTGAACCACCGGCGTTGCTGGCCCTTGGCTCCTCTCCGACAAAGAGCTTCGTTGGAGAATTGATTAAACCCGGTTAACCCCCTTCGTGTTAGTTTCTCCTCTCGCACTTCCTCCAAATACACATACATATATACATATATGCATATATATACACATATATGCACATATATATACATATATGCACATATATACACATATATGCACATATATATACATATATGCACATATATACACATATATGCACATATATGCACATATATACACATATATGGACATCTATGTACGGGGACAAGAGACGAAGCTCTCCATGTCCCTTTGCTGCCCTCCCTGTGCGACGGCTCGTAATCGTAAATTGGGGTATAACGTAACTGCTATATCTAGCACCTAGGTCACACGTTCTCTGCTCGGTGTAACTCTCTGTAACTTATCGTGAGGTGCAGGTATGTATGTATGTAAGGTAATTCAGGGTGACACGGTCTCTTTAAGGGCGAGCCGATTGACTGGGATGTGTCCGGAAGTTCAGGTTTACGGACCCACAGTGGAAACCGAACTGACCCGGGAATGAGGAGAACATTCTGGTGTGAAATTTTTGCATATTCTCTGGAATGTACCGGTGGTGTGGTTAATGGAACAGTCTTTTATTCGGAATTCCATGCTGAGTCAATCCATCACGAAGCGCCACGTAGGTCCGCAGGGACAAGGTATAAGCGGAACATATATTAACGATATATAAAAAATATTACATTTTTCGCCCGATAATATATTCCAAATATAAACTATATTGCAGTCGTTTATGCTATTCGTATACGGCAAAATACATATATATTTAAAAATATTTGCTCTTGTATATCCGTCACATAAATCTCATAACATCTTAATTATATGAAATTTGTCGTGAAAAATATAATTGATATATAAAAAAGATATTGTCGCTTATACATTTTCCATCCGGAGGGTTCGGAGGGGAGTTCGAGGGAATGATATTTGTGTCGGTATGAGGTGCCAGCCGGGAGGACCCTGTCAGCCCTCCGGCTTCTGGTCTCCTTCCACTTCAGGGTAATCCACTCTCTTCCGGTAGGGGAGGATGCGTGCAGTTAACTTTTTCTTTATTTTTATTCTTGCCGGTCGTCAACGGCGAGAGATAATCTTCCGTCCTCCGTGTGTTACCTAGGGCAGGGACGATATACCTAAATCTCAAAGAACACACACACACGCACACACACACACATCCAGAGCCACGTAGTTCCCTGCGTTCGTCCCGCTTCCGCTTTATTTTCTCGCTTGGCTATCCGGCGAAGGGTATAAACGTGAAGGACGCGTGAGCGGGCGAATGAGCGAACTAACGGGAAAACTCACCCGCCACCGCCAGGAGCGACCCCCGGTTGGACGCGAGCACGCGGGATCACGCCAAGGGATCATTTGGCCTGACGTACGATAATGCTCGTGTGTAACGGACCGTGGAACGCTCCAGCCCGAGAGGTATACCGTACTCTTTCGGTTCCCTCACGACCATCCCGCACCTGTTTTCTCGACGTCCAGAACGAACACCGGAGTCCGCTCGAGAGATACGTCTCTCCGAGCCTTCGAGGGCTTCGAGGGACAATGCAGGATTTTTTGTTTGATCGATGTTCCTGGCGAGGACCTTCGAGTTATGCTGGGAACGAGAGGAACCGCATTCGAAGATTACCGACGTTCCGCTCAAGGCGATGTTACTCCGCTTCATGAGAGGAATATAATGCATTTTTTCACTGATGGTGGCCATTTCCGGTTAAAAGCGAATACTTGCATGAAGCGATGATTAAAAAACACCTAATTACAGTTTTCATTACCAACCGCGGTATCTCGCGGCTTCGAGGGACACTGCAGGATTTTTTGTTCGGTCGATGTTTCTGGCAAAGAAACTTTGAGTTATGCTGGAAATGAGAGGAATGACTTTTGGCGATTAACGACGTCCCGCCCAAGGTGATGTTACTCCGTTTCGTCGATAACGGTCGGTAACGGAAGCAGGTAATTAATTTTTCTCACTGTTGCTGGCCATTTCCGGTTAAAATCGAATGCTTACGTCAACAGGGTATCGATTCAGGTTCGAGTAAAAATATGCTAGGGAACGAAGGAGGTTGGGATGTTAAAAAGAAATTAATTACAGTTTCCGTTACCGACCGCAGTATCTCACGTGGCCTTGACGTCAGGCCGAAGCTGTAAGATTCTCGTTCAACCGGGAAGCCCGCATGGGGATACGTGGTCCAGAATCCCCAAGTCGATATTCTGGACAAAAATTACTGCCTTCTGGACGATTTAGTAAACCCCCCGATATTAAATGTACGACAAACCAAATGTACCGGAAAGCGGAACCGAACGCAGTGGTCCATCTTGACCTGCTCTTTTTCCGAACGAACAAATCTTTTCCGTGCATGCGCTACGGCTTACCGATAAACGGTCAAGTCCCCATTAATCAAAGTTTCATCACCGAAGCGTAGTTTTGTCCTACAGGGTAGATGTGGGGAATATGACCCAGCTCGATTAGCAAATCGGCGATGATATCGACAGGTCCATACCCACCAATTTCACCCTTATTTTTTTCCCCATTTTGTTTTTCCGTTGCATCAACTTCCCACTGGTGATCTCGCACCCTGCGCTTTGACAAACTGCCCGCAGCCCGGTAACAGCAGTAGCAATAATGGCAGCAGCGAGCTCATCACTCCGCCGCACAGAGAGCTCTCCGCTCCGTTGGATCCGGTGTGACTGAGCGGGGCAACAACATGCCCGAGTAACAGGAAATGTAAGAAACGAGCCCCGTGATTAAAAGCCCTTGGGCTACCGGCGAATCGATTTTTCCTCCTGGCAATAGTGGAACGCGCGTATGTGTGTGTGTGTGTGTGCGCGTGTTTTGTGTGCCCGCGTTCAATGTACGAAAAGCTCTTTAGCCTTAGCCTCCTCGTCCTCCTCGTCGTTGTCGTGCGGTCTTGCTGCTGACGCACACGTGTGTACCACACACTACAGTTGTACCCAAGATATACAGCATAACCGCCTCTGCGGAGGGAGGTTTTTCGTGTCGCGGGAGGGATCAGACCAATTCATCGTTTCTCCTCTCCGTTTCTGCCATTCGTTTCTCTTCCTCCAAGGTTACTTTTTTTTATTCTCTTCTTTTTTTTCCCCGCCACCCTCCGACTCTCTTTTCATCAGTTATACGCGTCGTGTGTAGCAGGGAAAAATCAATGTAAGCGAAGCAATTCAATTATCACGGAGCTGGCGAGCGAGTGTCCGGTTGCTCGCGCGCTCGGCGAAACGGGGAATCCCCGTCGGACCGCTTTTCCCCGATCCCGCTTTCGTTTTCTCTTCGGTCGGTTCTGCTGAGCAAAGCTCCGACGCACGACACGCGCCGACCGAGCGAACCACCTGCGATTGGCAGGTTTATCGTCCGTCCGCTCGTACCTCCGCGCTCCAGACTTTTACTCTCCTTCTTCGGTCCGTTTAATTCCCCGTGTGCGAACGCGCGCTGGGCCATTCGTCCATTCGCACAGAGCCGGCGGAGAGGAATGAGCGAAAACCACTGTGCGCTCGAGCTTTCATACGGAAAAACCGTCGACTGACAGTTACGTATCGCCAGTGGTCGGAACTATCGCCTTCCAATATTCTCGAGAAACCGACATATCGAGAGGGAAAAGGTATATATAGTATATGTGCGATCATTCACGACGTCCGCACGTCCGAGGAAATCCTTGCAGGATGTTCGCCGTACGAGGGGTAGACTGTAGCCGAGAAACGCAGTCGATGGCTACTTCCTCGCGAGTTTATGGCCAGGAATTATGTCCACACGTACGTCGATCCTTCACTTTGATTCCTTTCAGTGCACGTCTTTTACTATTTTTATTTTATTATATACGGAACGAAGCGTTTTCTTAGGTTTTTATAGGGACTTTTACTATTATCGTCGCAGTTTCACGGGATTGTGTTCCGCGCATTCGAAGACTTGGAAAAGAAGATTTTACCGGTGATTTGTCAACGGTATGAGGAAAAGGGTTGTTTTATCGTTTGAAGCGCGGCAGTGCGTATTTATCGCTTTCTGGGCGACGCGGAAACTCGTCTGTGCTGAGCGATTCATGCTCGTCATACTTATTCGTCAGCCTCAAGGAGATGATCAAACGTCCTGAAAAAAAAACGCAAATTCTTAGCGTCTGTGCAACTATCAATATTACATGAATACCTTTTTTCCCAATAACCTACCGATCTGGAAGAAAATAAAAGTAAGTGGACGGTTTAACCCTGGAACTCATCTATGATTTTGTCTACCTTCTAATGCATTACTGGCGTAAATATGCACCCCACGCGTTTCTTCTGCGTACGAGGGTCTTATGAGCAGTAAATGAAGTTTCACGCACATGAATCTTTTCGTTTTTTTGTAAGGAATATAATGGCATATGGCAAATTCGATTTTATTAAAGTTTATGGATGAAAATAGAACTTAAACCCCAAAACGTAACGGAAATTGGCAACAATCGCATTGTTTGCGAAAAAAATTGAAACTCCATTCTTTTTTAAATGTGCCGATTTTCAAATTACAAACTCAATTTTACAGTGGACAAAGCGCTGTTTTTATTAGCAAAAAAATTATTCCATTGTATTCCGTTCAAAAAGTCTATTTCTTTGGACATATATTCTTTATTTATTTCTTTTTTAATGTTTTATATAGGAAATTAAAAATGTCCAGTGAAACACCCTAGTGTCTATAGATAGTTTCTCATAGTCTATATTCAATTGGTTAAACTATAATTATGGTTGCAACCATGATTTTTTTATCATTGCCGTAACTATAAAATGTAGACTTTCCCTTGAGAACAATTTTTTATGGTAAAAAGTTAGTATTGTTGCTTTTACTGTTTAATTTTTTTCTGCGTGGTAATATTAAAACGCAAAACAAAAATAGGTTTTGCATGAGTTTGAACATCTATTTTTCTTGATGCATTGTAGATAATTAATCGTAATCATAATTATTATAAAAATTATAAAATTATACACATTATAAAAATTATGTTTTTATAATCATATATGTGATTATATACGTCCAAATTACATAATAATAAGTTATATTTGATCGTCCTGACAAAAAAATGCATTTACACAAAACACTAACGGTAATTCTAGAGTAGGGTAGATTTTCACCGCAAGCGCGCTTCCTTCTGTGTAAAAACTAGCAAGCAACTGAGGCTACTACCGACTTGCCAACATCATCAGATAGTTGAACTACATTATTGTATACGTCCCGAGTCGATATTGTCAATTTATGCTTCAGGAGCACAGTTTGAATATCGGCCGGGGTAATTTTCTGCCCCGTATATGAGTTCCAGGATTAATAAAAGAGACTGCACAGATAAACACACAGGTGCACAGACTATACAGGTTCGTAAATTCGACAAAAAATGACTTGTCGACAAAGGTCCACAACATTGTTTTTTGCCAACAAACTGTTACGTCATCTAAAAAAAAAAAAAAAAAATGACAAACATAATTTAAAGAAATAGTTTTCGCCCTTCGCGGACAATATTTGTCGAATCACCGAGCCATGTTTTACAGTCGTGGAACTGATATTTGTCGCCACCGAACCTTTACCTCAATAAACAAAAAATTGGTAAAAATTAATAAATAAAAAAAACATTGTCGTCCGTCGCGGAAAATATTTGTCGAATCAACGAGTTTTTTTTACGTTCGCAGAATTGATATTTTTTCGCCAACGAGCCTTCTACCTTAAAAAAGAAAAGTAAATATAATAAATAAAAAAATGAGCCCTTCGCGAAAAATGTTTGTCGAATCCAGAAGCCTTTTTTTCACCGCCCAAAAATTGATATATATTTTTTCGTTTCTTTTTGGTGAATATCGTCGGTAGCCGCAGGCGGTATTGAAATGGCACGATCGAGTGGCCCGAGAGATTATTTCGTGAGCAGCTGTGGCGTTGACCGAGTACCGGCAAACAGAGTCATAGCTCTCGGGTCTCCGCCGGGTCCTCGGGGAGGAACGAGCCTGTACACAGCCTGGAAAAGCGTCACGCGAGGCTCTCGCGAGCTCGCTCGCTGTTCCCGCTGCGAAAAACGAGGAGGGTGGTGCGCGGACGATGGCGAACGCTGCAGGGGTTCAAAAAGCGGGCCTGGCCACCGAACAAATGCGAAATGGCCCAACAAAACTAATTTTACAAAACAGCGCGTTTCGCCCCGGTAAATTATTAAGCCCTACGTCCGTGTAACATTGCGGGCGCTTTTCGCCCCGCTAGACATTACTTCTCCGCTCCTCCGGTGAGCCGCTGTAGCCGATCGGCTTGCAGGTCGGTCCTGCCCGGATAACTACTGACCTCGAGCCTCGGCCCCCGAGGGGGTTAAACCGTTCCTCGGTGGACGAAGACGGGGGGAGAGATATTATACGCGCCGTGGTGGACCTCTTTTCCTGCCCTCTTTCTGCCTAGGAGCCGAGGCACGATTTCCAACAACAAAAAAAAAAAAGAAAAAGAATCCCACGTAATAAAGCCGACCCGGTTATTATTTATTAATTTCGGTGGGAGAAAATAAAATTTCTCCGCCACTTTTTTTTACCCTGCCGTAGTCGAGCCTTAAAAAAAAGGAACTGTACTTTTCTCCCAGACCGCCCATTTTCCTAATGGCCAGCGACAAGAATTCTCCGCCCATATGGCGCGAGTACTGTGTCAACGGTACTCGCGGTGGTTAATGTGTGTCCCGCGCACGTTAACCCAACACGCTCTCGGAGCGCTGTTCTACGTGCCATTAAGAATTTATTCACCGATACGGGAATGGAGCGTTCCGTCATCGGGGGCAGTTATTACGCCCCATGTGTGGCGGAGGCACAGCGCAGGCACATAGCGTATCAAGTACCACAGGCGTTCGCTCGTCGCTCGTCGCTCGTCGAGAGATAGAGAGCGCCTGTAGGGTATAACGCGAAGCGCGTAAATTATCGGTTAAATTGCTGCGAGGGAGCCTGACAGCGACAGGGCAGGGCGTGTCGTCAGCAAAGCTACTCCGGCATGTGCTATGCAGATCCTCGGTACAGGTATAATAATGCAAAACTTCCACGAGTGGAGACACCTATCGGAAATGCTTTTTTTCTCTCTTTTTTATCGTTCTCCGCACGGTGTGTATGAAGTTGTATATTCACCAAGTTGACACTTGCGGATAAATCATTCAAAGGTATGATCGTATTATATCGTGCCTTTTATTGCTCCCTTTTCATTTATGTACCTACTCGATTCTACTTATCGCGAGTCCGCATCGAATTGCGACGGCGAGCGAGAACCCGGCATGGACGGTCGTACAGTGGACGAGCGGATAAGTTAATGGCTCGGAAACCAGCGCGACCGGGTAAGTTAACTCCCTCGCTGACATGCCCGAGAGGGTACCTTTTCACCCTTTCTTTAAACTATAAAATTATTGGCGACTGGCTGTTATTGATGATTGAAAGAAAAATTTATCTGGAGTTACCCATGGCACACGAGTAATTTTATCTTTATCTTTTATTTTTTTTATAGTTAAAGGTAATATTTCTTGTTTATTTTTGCATGTTCCATCGTATACCCTCCTCGGGTTTTTACGTAACCCGTCCCTTTCCCCCCTATCACTCCCTACCCGCACTTCACTAAGCTACCTAAACTTCCAGTGCGTCCACAGCCGACTTAGCTACACTGTACCACATTTGCCGAGGACACGGGGAAACTGCGGAAAACCCGTGTCGGTACAGACGGCCCTATATTTTTCTGATTCCTCGATGTTTTAACATCAAGAACTCAGAAAAACT
>JAPYZD010004058.1:0-11917 GCA_030522725.1 Ichneumoninae sp. B BG-2022a
TTTACTTACTCGCACCAATGGCTCGAGTAACTATACTGCCCGCACGACGGACCACGAGATACTGGCAGCTTCGAGAATCAACCGTGAAATCCACCGTCGTCGATGCATCCCGTCACATTATCACCCATTTATGTATTACGCTCATAGACGAGATCAGCCTCCCGTAACGAGGAGCGATCGACCGAGCCCCCGAGTGTATTTACGTTACGTTACGTTACACTACGCAGCTGCGTTAAGCCGAACGTTTTCGTGTGTGGAGTTAACCAAAGCCGTGTCGGCGACTGTTAACACCTGCTCGTTCGTAGCGTCCAAACGACTGACGGCTCGTCAGGTTTGCCCGCAACAGTTAATGCTCTCTCGCTCTCTCTATAGCTTTCTCTCTCTCTCCGATCCGCAAGCGTAAGCCACACGTCCGAAAGTCGTCGCGTATGCTTCTGCGGAAACGTTTGCGCTGGCCTGTGTATCCCGACGAACCGAGCACTCCAACACCAGTCACGAGCCCGCGCGACACACGAAAAAAAAAGGAAACCTCCTTTTGAACACAATCTCACCTACTGTGTGTGCTCGCTGCACCGCCACTGCTAACTATTATTGCCGACGTTCTCGCCGCCGCCCAAACGAATTCAACAACATCGGGAGGGCTTCGACCCGATTTTAATTGTTACCGCAACAGTTTTTTTGTCTATAAAAGAAAGGCCCGTACCGCGTATCCTGTACGTAGGATTATGCGGTGTGTATCTGAGGTTGCAGTGTGTGCGTGTACTACGCGCTTTTCGCCTAACTGATATATTAGAAAAAAATATGGCTCCCTCTGCATACCCAGAGAACATGGAGACGGCAGAGAGCCGGAAGACCAAGTCGAACTAGCAAAATGTCTTCGCAAACGAAAACACAAAGTTTTGATAGTTCGGTTCGGCGGCGCGTGGCGCCGCTGTACGTCGAGAGCGAGCGACTCTCGAGGATTGGTAGCATTGATCGGATCGTCGATCAAAGCGGGAGAATTCACACGGGGACGGTAGATACTCAGCTCGCGTCAAACGCGCATTTTATTTGGTTATGCTCGAGTAAGTCGTTTATATGCGAACCTCTGAAGATCCGAGAACGTCGGTGACAAAACTTCCTCGAGAATCCGATGCCGTATGCTTTGTTTTTATCGAGAGTCTCGTGAATTGGGTTTTTAAATTTGAGACGAACAATTCACTTCCAGCGCTTACACGTTGTATCGACACGTTAGGCGATCGAGGATAAAGAGTTTGCAATGACGCAGAGGTTGTTCAAGAGTATCGACGAGATTGGAAATCTATAGCTAGTGCGCGTCGCACACGACACCGGGTTGTCACAGTCACCGGTCGCACAGGACAGATTAACGTGTCGCATGGCAATTAATACACGTACTCGGCGTGTTTCATCGGGTACAGCGGGAGCGAAAAGTTTACGTTGATTACCGGTGCGCCATTATCGGCTTAAGTGCGTTCGCATGAAGGCGCGAAAAATCTATTGGTCGAATCCGCGCGAATAAGCAAGTGTCATTCGCGGAACGCAGATGCGACCTTCGATAGCGCGTTTTCTTTTTTGGACTGTACGATATCAACGATACTTATCCCCACGCAAGGTTGTGGTCCAAACTGAAAAAAAATGTTTCATCATGACGTCAGCCAACGGAACTTATTTATAAATTTTTCATCGTTACTCGCACTTTGAACCGTGTCTACCTACGAGCTGGTGGAGTGCCTACGAGCGCTGCGACAACCGCGATCGCCGAGAATCAAGATTAGAGCCTAAGTCATCCAATCTACATGCGGCAGCGTCCGCGAAATTATTACGGTGAGGCTCGCACATCATTATTTTTCTGTAATACTTTTGTACTACTTTCCTTTCCGTGTCCTTATTTTTTTGACGAAGCCGGACTTGCGGAACGAAACATTCGAGCCTTTCGGCGCGGCTCGTCTTCAGTAATCGTTGCGAATAATTGTGCGAATAACTGTTATAATTGACATCCTTTTTGTACGTCACTGTGTATACGTGGCTTAAAATATATCCGAGCTAAGCCCAGTCTTATTCTAGCCTAGCCGGTAAATGGAATGGCAGAAAAAAAAAATATTGTACCAAGTTATCCATCTTACTTCGATTTATAGTATTTTTTTTTTCATGCGCATTTTTTTGCGTCGTTACATATCCGTCTCGTTTCTTTTGACATTTTCGTTTACTCGATCTTTATCTTTGTCATGATTTTGTTTTCTTTTTTTGCCGCATTGTCCTGTCTCAGGTTCTCCGCATTTACGATTCGCCGTGCGATTTTTTTTTTTTTCACATTAATTGTTTTTGCCGCATTGTACGAGTCGTGTTTTTTAAAAGACATTTCTGTTCACTCCGTATCTCTTATTATCCATTATCCTCTCATATTCTTTGAATTTGCAATTTTTTTTCTTTTCTTGTTGCCTTATGCTCTTTTATGTTCCCGCATTACGAATTTACACTTTAAATTATTTTTTTCACATTAATTTTTCTTTGCTCCATTGCGTCCAACGTGTTTTTAAAAATATTTTCTTTTACTCTCTACATCTCTATCGTCATTATGTTTTCTGTTTCGGCTGCCCCTTCCATGTGCTCTGCATTTATCACTTACTGAGTTCAGTTTTTTTACTATATATATACTGGTTCAAAGGGGATAGGAGGGGGGAAAGATTTTGCTCAGACGCTGATGTACGTAGCGCATAAGTAAAAGCTCACCCAACGGTCTCTGTTACAGATTATTGAACCAGAAAATCCATCGCTACAAAAATGAGTCTTCAGTGGACGCTCATCGCGTCCTTTCTCTACGTAGAAGTATTCGTAGTGCTGTTGCTTGTGCTGCCCGTGGCGTCGCCAAAGAGATGGCAAAAGCTCTTCAAATCGCGTTTTCTTCAAAGTCTGAGCAATCAGGCCTCTGTATACTTCCTGGTGCTTCTAGCGATTCTCGTCCTCTTTCTGTTGGACGCCATCAGGGAGATGCGCAAATACTCGACGGTCGAAACCGGAGAACACCAGCATTTGAATCTTGAGATGCAAGGTAACAATTTGCTTTCCGACCACCCGATGAATCGATGGAAAATCTCGCGATGCGATTGATTGCAAGTTCCATTGCGTTTCGTAATTTTCCAGGCAACATGAGACTGTTCAGGGCTCAGAGGAACTTCTACATTTCGGGATTCGCGCTGTTTCTCAGCTTGGTGATAAGACGACTGGTAATCCTCATATCCACTCAGGCCACCCTGTTGGCCCAGAGCGAAGCGGCTCTGCGGCAAGCGCAGTCCGCGACGACCACCGCGAAGAGTCTGATATCCCAGAAATCTGCGGGCGAGAGCGCGCAGAACGATTCGAACGAGGCTCACGACAAAGTCGCTTCGGAGCTAAAGAGCCGCATCGCGGAGCTGGAGAAGAAGAACAAGGAACTGGAGAGCGAGCTCACTAAAGAGAAGAAGGACAAGGAGGCCATCAAGTCCCAGGCGAATTCTCTTATCGAGGAGTACGATCGATTGAACGAGGAACACTCGAAACTCCTGAAATCGTCGAGCAGCGACAAGAAGAGCGACTAAAAAAAAAGTTCGCTGGATTATTATACCCTTTCCATCCAATTCCTATATCAATGTTATTCCTTCAAGCTTCATCGTTTTTAACTCGATTAATTACGTTGCACTAGCTTCTTAAGGCAATTATGAGGGTGGTGATTTTTTTTTTCTTGTGTTCTTTAGTTTCGTTATTAAGTTTCTTCTAGCATCATCTGTTTCATTTTTCATACCGACCACCGCTGAGGATATTATACCCGCGTGTGAAGTGTAGGGTCGAACAATATATACATATATATATATATCACCGAAACACATAATTCATGGATTAATAAAAATTTGCGAGATTTCTGCGCTCGGCAACTGTTGCGGTTCGGTTTATCTCACCGTGCGGCACAACGAAAATAGATCGTTACCATGCTGCATCTTAAAATACCAACATTCCGAACGAACGAGAATACGAGTCGGATGGGAAGCCTCCTTTTTTTTACTTATTTCGGTCTAGCTCGATGTCGCTGGTCCGTGCGAATTCGAAAAAAAAAAAAATTACAAAAAAAAAATAATGCAATACTCGTAGGCTTACGATATTCAAATTCGGACATTTGTGCATGTGAACCAAATCTTGATTGTAACAAGTTAAATAAAACTTATATTTATCATATTTCGTAGCTTCATCCATGCCGATTATACTTCATCGACGTCGTGTGAGTACAGTATAATTAATATACAACAATTAAACATTTATTATAAGTTGCTGTACATTCTTTATTTTATTTTGCGGAGCATTCATTCATCTAAAATCCGGATCTGCATCTGGGATTTGACGATAAACAAGGAGGGGCCCAATCGTCGAACGGACGTTAAAATAAACATATTTCTCCCTATACATCACTGCGTAGTTTCCGTTATCGATCGTCGACTAGATAGTTTATTGCGACGAAGGAACGTAAATTTGTTTAATTTTGGTTTTTTTTTTACCCATATATTATCCTTCAAGCATCGTACTAGCAACGCGCGGCTATGAGACCGGCGCGCCGCTGATCCACGCAGTTACTAAATTCCTCCACCAAACTCGAACACTTGAGGATCTCTCTTGGATGGTCTTGGTAACATTGGAGAACCTTGTCTTTGTTCTCGATACACGGCGGTACAACGGAATTTATGTCTATCTTCTTCTTACCTGTAATGAGAAATGAAAAAAAAAGTTAAAACCATCCATTGTTTGAAATGGATGAATAAATTCATTAAATCCTGGGATAAATCATTGCGGGTGCCGGAGCAAAAAAAGCAAGGCGAATCTTTAAAGTATATAAAAAAAAGAAGGTAAGAACATTGCAACTTCAGCAAGAAATATTATGACAAAAATAAAGGTCATGAATAATAATAAATGTAGAGCTGAAGGACTCTGGTCGATGATCCATTGACGATGTCTATGTGAACGTTGTAACTAGTACATAGAGAGGTGTACAAGATATTGTGTAAACTACATCAGATTGTCAATAAATGCAATTTTACTACTGCTAATAAATATCATGAGTGAGGTGTCGAGTATACCAGTTTGAAGGCACGGAGCTATATCGAATTTAAACTGGAAACGTTAATCTCTTATCTTTAGAATGGATAGGCAGACAGGGATGGACAGATTCATTAGGTGCATGGTTTTAGATAAAAAAAAGTAAGGCAAGTGTTTCCACTATATAAAAAAAATATAAAAAGTAAGTAAAAACAGGAAAACTTAAATAAGTAATATTATGACTAGAATAATAATAAATATAATAAGTCGGGTGTCGAGTATACAAGTGTCAAGGCATAGAGTCAAATTGAAGTTAAGATGGCAATAAATAAATAAACAAATATTTAAAAAATGGAGCAACGTCCATTATCTTGCCTCTGGCCCGAATAACAGACATAAAGCAAAGCAAGGAAAAAGGTAAGCACATTACAACTTAAGTAACCAAAATTATGCCAGGAACAAAGTATAATAATGATAACTATTATTATTATTTCAATTTACAGAAAGGAAGTTTATAACTTATAAACTCCCCATCTAGTAATATAAATTGCACTCTATCTTCACGTGAACATGTGTGCATCTAACACGTTCTTAAATTGGTTTATCGTGAAGTATAAGAATAATAGTAAATATAACCAGTCAGTTGTCAACAAGTGTCGAAGCAGAAAACTAAATTGAAGTTGAACCACAAATGGGTCAAAAAGAGTGTCTGTGAAAAAAATATATTAAAAAAATGGAGCATCCGTCATTCCGACTCGGGCGTACCCAAAAATCAGCTGGCTGAAGAAAAGCGAAAGAGCGATCTCACCTTGAACACTAGCGACTTGATCCACGGCCCGTTTGTACTCCTCCTCGAGAATCCGATCTACCCTGGCGTGGCTGTTCTTCAGGTTCTCCATGCGTTTCTGCCAGTACAGATTCTGATTGCCGAGCTCCTCTTCCTTCTGCTGTTGCATCTTAAGAGCGGATATTGTGTACTCCGGATGTATATGCGCAGGACTATAGGTAGGCGCAGCGTGTTGCACCTGCGGCGGCGGGCTGGCCTGTTGTTGAATAGGACTGGATTCCCACTGTCCAGCGACGCTCGCGACGGACCCGTCGGCGTTTCCCTTGGCCCTCTGACTAGCGACACCCTGAGCGAGACGTTGCGCTACTCCGTTCGAGATGTGAATAACTCCGAGCTCCTCATCGTTGGTGATGGTCAGCTTGCGGGCACTTTGACCGGAGCCCATGCTCGTTCCTGCACTGCGCCAATGACAAACGCAACTTTATTTATTTATTTCAAACGTCCCGCGATCTCACGTTTTCGTGAAGTCCATGAAAGATCGAACCAACTCCCGTTCCGCCTCGTATCGAGTCCCGTCTCTCCGCCCGTCCAACCGTCAACCTACCTGACGAGGAATATTCCAATATCGTTTTTAGGCCCAAACGCAGTCCTCTCTCAGTCTGTCGGTGTCAAAGTTACATAAATTTCATAATACGACATACACGCCGCATCGAGCAAAAGAGAATAATCGAACGGTAAAAACGGTGCTCAAATCGGTGTTACGAAAGGGGTAACATGTAGGTGGCCGAATGAGGAACCTATATTATGACCAACCTCGCCCAACGCAAAGTTTCTAGCACACTACGGCTCCCAAATCGTTTCCTTAAATGAGACACGATATATGTGCTTGAATGTGCAATTTTCTTTGTGCATCCTCCGAGTCGAAGGCATAAGTCAGAAAATAAAATAGTGTGATGTTTATTGACAATAATATATAAAACTCGACGGATAAACGTTTTACACTCACCACTTAGTAACCCGTTCTGACTGAGTGTTATAACAATCTTTGAATCTCCCGCGAAGGAGCCGACATGAATCCTGTATTGCCGACCGCTCGAACTTTCGAGCGTCGGTAAATTACCCTTATCACTTAAGCCAGCATCGTTTGAAATTCCTTTGGATCCCAGGTGGCACAAAAAAATTAGTTCTCAGGAAGTGATCGAAATGGGTTACATATGTCCGGCTGGACGGTATCCGAAAGTTACCTCCCATCCAATAAGTTAACTTTTGGACGTAGGGTAGCTTATAGTTACCATCGGGACGGGCATATGTAACCCATTTAGATCACTTTCTGATAGCTAATTTTTTTGTGCTACCTGGGATTGATAACGGCTCCTTGGCGGGAGACTCAAAGATTGTTATAACATTCAGTCAGCACGGGTTACTAGGTGGTGAGTGTAGAACGTTTATCCGTCGGGTTTTATGTATTGTAATTGTCAATAAACATCATACTACTTAATTTGTTGACTCTAATATGCATTCGTCTCCGAGGATGTCAGACGGAAACGGCATTCAAGCACATATATCGTGTCTCTTGTACGGAAACGATTTGCGAACCGTACTGTGCTAGAAACTTTGCGTTGGGCGAGGTTGGCTACAATATAGATTCCGCTTTCGGTCACCTCTACATTACCCAACGAAAGGAGAGAGGCCGGCGCCGTGGCGCCCCGTCGTTTAACGCACACGGTCCTATCCGACGATATCGACTTGGGCTAGTCGTCGCGCGGTGTGCGACGAGCGGTCTCTCCGTTATTCGTCGGCTAAAGTTGGCAGCCGACTGAACTACGCTCCCTCGCGCTCCGACGAACGAATATCGGAGCGATCGCCCTCGCATTATTGGGCATCGGTATTGCAATCGTAACTTTCGACGAAAAAAAAAAAAAACATGTTTTTTGGATCGTAAAAACATTCTCGCGATTGTTGGATCTTCGCGAAACTGAGCTTCGTCGTTGGGCTTTCGAGTTACGGTAGTTGAACCTAACTGCGGCGAGACCCGTCGAGAGCGGGTTGGCCACCGGAGATTCGTGGGTCAAGATTCGCGGAGTGACGAGTCGCGACGCTGGCCCGCCGAGTCGACTAGTCTGTTGTGGTCCGTTGCGCGTCGAGCAACGTCGAGGGCGAAGAGGAAAGGCCGCCCCCCCGAGCGATCGAGGAGAACACAGTCGGAACGTACGGTCGGGTAGAAGGAACTCTCTCTCCCCCTCTCGAGTACGAAACTAGTATCTTCCGGAACGCGCCGCTGCCCGCAAGATAGGTTCGAACAATGTCCGATACAAGACGACGTCGAAAACAATCGGGCGGATCCGACGATCTCTCGGACTCTTACGACGAGCTGAATGCCACGAAGGAGACCCAGGTAAGCGACCGGGACGGGCGATTGAGCCGATGTGCGCGATCGGGCAGGATCGAGGCCCGTGCACGCAATCCGGCTTATCCCAGTTTCTCGCCTCTCCGATCAAGGCGGCGCGACACGGTGAACGGGCGAATGGTCACGCATAAACTGGGTCGATCAACAATTTACCGTATTTCGGTCGCGTTTTATCGCCGCGGAAATCCGAGCAGGCGAGAAGGAAAGATCGCGATAGAGGAAATACTCGCGTCCCTCCACTCGCCGGCGAGAGAATGTCCTCGCGGTTATTAATCCTCGCGCTCGCGTTCCTTTTGTCGATTTATAGCGAACGAGCAGGTTATAATGTCCCTGCCCGCTCGTCGACTCGCACTCGTTCGATCGACCGACCGGCGAATGTCTTGCAGTTTCGCCGAGAACGTCGCCGAACACCTCGCCTACCTCGACGACCCGCGCGACAATTACCGCCGATAAATATACTCGGGATTCTCGGGTGGCAAAATGTCTCTCCTGAGCTGGCGCGACGACAAAGGCTCGCCGCCGCAATCGCGCATCGGACGATTAATCGCGCAACGAAACGGCGGCTATCATCGCACACGATTCGTAATGAAACACACACTGCTTTAGTTCCCGATTTTTATCATGTCGGGAGGTCAAAAAATACTAAAGGAGTTTATGAAGCATACATTTTTTTTTTTTGGTCGGCTTCTATTTAATCACTGAAATTTTTGTTTGCGAGAGACATTTCTTTATTATTATTATTTTTTTTTCTTTTTACATCTCTTCTTTTGAATTTGCAGAGCAGTGAACAGACCGACGCTCGTCACGACTCGGAGTACGACACAGCTGGCAGCGACGCAGAGTCCGAAGCCGGATCTCAGGATGGCGGAGAACGGGAGAGTGGCGACGGTCAGGAGGAGGACAAGCCGCAGAGAAAGCTGGACGACGACGAGGATCGGCGCAATCCGCAGTACATCCCGAAGCGCGGAACTTTTTACGAACACGACGATAGGACCAGCGAAGAGACGGGCGAGAGCACTGCGGAACCTCCGCCGGAGAGGGAAACTAAGGAGAAAAAGGTCTGGAAGGACAAGGAGGACAGGTGGAACCACGACAGATACAACGACGACGAACAGGCTCCTAAGAGTCACGAGGAACTCATAGCGGTCTATGGGTACGATATTAGGAACGAGGAGGGACCTCCCAGAGCCAGAAGAAGAAGGCGATACGGGTAAGATATTTACAATGCTATTGTATTTACAAATTATGAATATAAAATATAAAGTTGATGTGTTGATTCTAATTTTATTTGTTTTTTTTTATTAAACGAATTTCTCCTATACGTTATTTTCTTTTACATATAATTTATAACTTAGGCCAAGACCTGACTACAAAAATATGTTATTTAACCAGTAAAAAACATTTTTTGTTACTATTTTTACTTTTTTCTCCTTAATTCTATATCACTTTTATCTTATAACTAAATATCCATGCCGCCTATATTTCTACTCAAAACGAATGTATTTATTTATTTGTTTATTTATTTATCGACGCGATAAACCCCTTTGCGAAAGATAAAATGCAACCTGTTTTATTTAACGAGAATAATGCGTAAATTGTATAATTAAGAAACCCACCAACATCAAGAACCATTTTTGGTATCGCTTGTGCACTGCACGGTGCAAATAGAATATCTCATCATTATTGAATCTAAGTCATATAGTGATCACACGAAGAGTATGGTTATTAGTAGTTCAGCACAATTCGGCTTGGCACCCTTTTAAACGCCCCCAGAGAGCCATCAAAGTCAAACCCTTCAATGCCATTTGCACGACCTGTAAGTCTACGGACGACTGACCTCTCCCTAAATGCTAAACGTAATTGTAATATGTGTTTCTTCATATTTTTATCAAGTTCTTAAGACTACTTATAGTCTTCATAATTAAGACTATTTTAAAGACTAGTTATATCAAATTGTAAAGACTTTCTATGTGCAAAAGGGCATTTTCCGTTGATTAATAAGGAAATAAATAAAATATAAAATACGAAATATAAAATGCACAGTACAAAATAAAAAACTAAAAATATGATATTTTATATGTTATATTTTATATATGTATCAGTAATTTTGTAAAAGTGCGATTTCCATAAAATTAAATGGTATTCTACACGGAGAAAGTAGAAATTTGTAAATAAATATGCACAGTGTCATCATAATGATAATATTTTATATTCGAATATCGTGTGTTGCCAGACGCGGACCAAACAAATATACTCGTAATTGGGAGGACGAGGATGCCTACGGCAAGACGGCGGCGAGTGTGACGGGAGGAAAGAATCCCGGCAGAAAAACGAACAGAAGCGGCGAAGAGTTCCCAGCTCTCGCTGGCAGTAACAAGGTAAGCGTCTAAAAGAAGCGGGATCGAGCGATAAGTTTGATAACGTAGAAGAGCGGCCGATTGGCCTCGTTTCCGACGCGGCAGGTTCCGACGGTCGAAAAAATACGTGCAACTTTTCCAGGACGTGTCGGCCGAGTCCGTGGATGAACCGGTTATTTCCTCCGCCTGGTACACCAATAAGAACAAGGCGCAGACTAAACAACAAAACTTTCCGCCTCTCCAGCCGCAACAAGATAACCACAAGGCGCAAACCGGGAGTGCCGATAGCGGTACTCATACGTGAGTATGGCTAGCCTGCCAAACGATTAGCTTTTATGCTCTACTTTTTTAAAAAGTCTATATATTTATTTGTATATGAGGCATTCCTTAACATTTCGGCCTGGGTCTTACCCTTCACATCTTGAGTCGATCCGGTGATTTTTATATGACTGAACTAACTCTCAAAAGCTCTGAAATTTTTTATTAGTTTTTTAGAAATCATTTATAATCATTTGATTTAAAAAAGTGAACGTAATACTCGCCACAATTAAAAAGTCTAAAGCAATGCTGAAAAATCATGTATCGTATATAAAAAATGTTAAGATTTGAGTCGGAGTGGGCCGGCTGTTGCGGTCAATTGTTATTCTAATTTTATTCGAAAAAAACCAGTGCAAAAAATTAAAAGAAAGAATCAGTCGATTATGGATTATTGGTTATCCATTTTTATATGCCATACTGCACTTTTTTATGAATATATATTTACAGGAACGAAAATAGAGCGCCGAACGAACCGACCAATCCCGCATGGAAGAAGGAGTCGAAGAGTTGGAATCAAAACTCGAGTCCCAACAGGAATGCCGGTGGCAGCAACGCCGATAAGCCGATGGTCGCGAAGTCACTGCCGAGAGACGCCAAGGATCCGAAAAAGCGACAGGTGCAGGAGTCGGTTAGCCTGGCAGCGAGCAGAGCCCGTGGTCGGGGCTTGAAGGTGAGCTCGAACAATAATCTGGGATCGAGCAGGACAACGGATTTGAAGCCGAAGGGACGGGGCGCCGGTCCCGTGTCCGTCGAGCCTAGACGGAACAACACGGCCCAGCATCACGAGAACGAGCAGCAACATCTCGCCAACGAGGTGAAACAGGCCAGCCTCAACGACAGCTCGTACAATTCCGGCGGGCGGCAAAACAGTATGCGTGCCGCGTTTATAAATTTAAGGAGGGAGTCTCGGTGCGCGCTGACTTCGCATAAGTTCGACAACAATAAGAGAAAATTGCAAGTACTTCTTGATGGTGTAAAAATCTGAAAAAA
>JAPYZD010004059.1:0-11914 GCA_030522725.1 Ichneumoninae sp. B BG-2022a
ATGATCCCGAGTGTATGACTCGGCGTTTAGATAAATAAATTCACCAACTGCGAGTCTCTTGGATCGTCGATAAATATACGGATTATTTCGAGACATTAAGCCCAACATTTTTTTTTTTTGCTTCCGGCGTGAGTTTTCCTATCGCTACATCGAACAGGCAGCGAAACAAGTAGCCAATTCGTAATCTGAGGGAGAAAAAATATATAACGGATATGGCCCCAAAGCGACACATGACAAAATAGTTTTTTTTTTTACTTTTTGTTCATTATTGAACGGATTTTTGTCGAGCTAGGCAGTTTCGCTGCCTGAGTAGGTCAAACTTTCCATTTATAAAAACGTGAGCATTTTATTTTGTTTTTTTTCTCGCAGTCGTGTAGACCGAAGGAAAGCTCTCTCGTTAAAATTCTGCAAAGACGCGCCGAGTCTCGTAACAGGGCCGGTTCCGATAGATCGTAATACCCGGGAGAAAGCGGGAGCGATAGGATTTGGGAGCGCGAAAGACGTGCCCCGAAGCGGTACTCAATGAGACCAATACCGCGAAGCGGCCCTTAACGAGGTTACGAAGCACTCGAGAGGTCGCGCGCGCCTTTACCGTCGATGGAAGAGGACAAGGGGGGCGCGCGCGCACTTCGTTTTGGGTTCTCCAGTAGTTCACGGGTTTGAGAGAGCGACACGAGGAGGTGGAGGAGTGGGCACCGGGAGGGTACCTCGATTTGGGCGCGAAATTGCCCGACAAAATCAAATTTCATTTAGCCCGAGGGAGGCGTGTCTGGACAATCGAGCACCCAAGTGGCCGGAGCCAATCCGACTATCTCATGAAGCAATTTTACCCCGGTGATTACTTTATTCGCGGCCAAATGCACCTCTCCACACTCTCGCGCTGTGCCCGAACCGTGGGTCCTCTCTGTTCGTGTCAATTGAGAACATTCGTCAAAATTGTAATCTACTTTTTATTGAAAAATAAAAAAAAGAAATAAATCTTTATCGACAATTTCTCTGATCGGGAGCACGGTACACATTTCGAAATAAGAACCGTAGAGCAGTGACAATCATCTAAAAAAATGTGTACACCCAGATAAAAAAAATTATTTGATGGCCACCGTTTATTTGGTTTAAGTAAAATATTCATTTGATTAAAATAAATATTTATTTAAATCAAATAAATATTTTACTTAAACCAAATAAACGGTGGCCGTCAAAGAAGCTATTTTTCTGGTTGTATACAATCTGTAAAAACAAATTCATTAAAGTACAGTCAAACTTCGGTAAATAAAAAAAAGATTAGATGAAAGTAATTGGTAAGTACAAAATGGTCCTACCGTGTGTCTTATGAGCTCTCGAGAAATCCGGAAGGGTCTCGGGAGAGGAGGAGAGGAGAAAGATAAATAGAGAAGATAGAATGCGTGGGCGATGAGGACCGGTAGGGGAAACAAGGAGAGGAATAAGAATGGAGAAGCGCAGGAGGGAAAAGGAAGGAGAAGAGGCTCCAAGTTTATAAGGGTTCCTGGAAGAAGGGCATCCACCTTCTCCCTCGGGTCTCTTTCATCTGGACCGCTCGCTTCTTCCTTCGTCCCTCCATCTCGCTTCTTTAACATATTTCTTCGTCTTTCGCGGCGCGCCGCGTCCCGTACAGTTTCCTCTTTATCTCTTCTTTTCCCAGGCGCCCTTCGACGGATTTCCCGGTTCGCCTCTCTCTCTGCCCCACGATTGCTGTGGCCGGCCAGAAACGAGATAAAAATACGAAAAAGAAAAAAAACGAAGAAACAAGACGGCAAAGCCTCTCGCTGATTGACGCTCAAGTTTCCCTCGCATCCCCTCTCAATCTGCTCATCCACTTCCATTTTCGAACGGGAGCCTCGACGCTATCGCCGTTATCACGAATTATTATTGGGAATTTGGAGCGTAAGATAAGAAAAATCTCCGACGGCCGTTACGTCGCTGCTACACCACGTCTCGTAATGTTTATACCTTTTATGGACGACGAGTTTGTCATTCGGACGAGAAACGTACAAGTTGGACAATACTTGAACTTAAATGTCAAAAGATCTCGATCATGAAAAAGAGATTTTTAATATAATAAAATCTAATGCTTCTATGGAATAAAAAAAAATCGGGCAAAAGCGCCCTGCCGGGGGATTTTATCGGTACTGACTTTTTTCAGAGATTGTTGATTGGTCCGTCGATCGAAACGAGATCAATCAAACGTGCGGGCGGTACTCGCGACAGATTGTCGAATCGTGTTCAATCTACTTTTTTCAGCTATGCACGATCGAGTTATTTTCACTGTTTCGTCGATAGCAGCGCGCTTGACTATTATCCATCAACCTTTTATTTTTTTCTGTTCCAGGTAAGTGCCTTCCCACGAATTAACTCAATTTCACGTTGACAAATTTCAACATGTACCGTTTAGTCCGTATCGATGGAGCGGTAAGTCCTGAATGAATTTTTTTTACACGACCCTTCGGAGCAAAGAAAGAATACCCATTATTGTTTGTAAACAAAATTATTGAACCATTCAATACACGAATCTCGAAGGTTCGTCCCAAAAATCAAAAATGAATTGCGACAAAAAATAAAAAAAAGAAAAATTAACCAAAAATGCGTAAAAGAGGCGCGTCGTTCTATCGACCATTGGACGAGAAATCGTGTACACTGTCCTCCTTCCCCCGTGTGTGTATGTGCGGGTGTGTTCTTCCATCCACGCACACGTCGTACATAACTCGTACAAACGAGCCAACATTTCTCACAAGGATGTTCGTGTGCTGCCCTGTAACGCACGGCCGGCACACAGTCGATTCCTTCTTCTTTGCTCCGTGGCTTTGGGCCATTTAGCCAAGTGCCAGCTCGTCGATTCCACACGCATTCGCGTACACGAGAGAGCCCGGGCATGGGGGTTTGTGGGGTGAAGGAAGCCCGCGACGGGGGCAACGAATCTCTCCGGCGGTGGGGATTGTTGCCCCCGTACCGGAGGGCCCGCACGGTATGCGGGAAACGTTTTCCCCGGTTCCCACGCCGCGCGAAGCCTTCTCGCAACTTTCTATCCCACTCGCTCCCGTGCTGCATCGCGTTCTCCCCGGTGTCCGTCCCGACTCTGTATATGTATATATATATATGTGTTAGTTACCCCTCGCGCCCCTCAACCCTCGCCCCACTCGATCGTCTTTTGCGTCTTAGCCCCCTCCCCCCCTCCCGGAATCTCATCGGTCGGAGTGGGGGCGGAGAGGAGGGAGAGGGGATATCGCCCGCCACCGTCGTCGCCGGGACCGATGGGCCGCCGCGCGCTGGACCGCCCGAGACGCTGCGAACCCGAGACGCCGGAGACGCTCGAGAAATCCCGCTGGACGTGCCGCGTCCATAGTACATCGTGCGGTACGAAGGATATATATTTTTCTCTCCACGAGAAACGAAAAGAGACGGAGCGACAATGTTTATTACAGCGCGGAGGTAAAAGAGAGACGCGAGAATGCAGGATTATATGTATCGGAGCGGGGTGAGACGGGGGGAAACGACGCGCGAAGCTTTCCACCACCAGCGTCAGTCTACTTCGTTATTCTCGGCTCGCTATGGTCGTCCTGTACTCCTTCGGATTCCACACTCCCGCGGGATAGAGGGACGTGGCGAAAATGTTCGTTGCCGTTAATTAATCGCGAATCAAATGACTCCTCACACGCGATTCTTTGCCGCGACAAATGTTACTCTTTTCTCGTAAGGATTTTAGTTTTTCGTCGCCATCGAGCGAACTACGCTCCGAGGTATCGAAGTACATTTTTTAAGAGCTTATTGGTTATCGAACATTACTTTTTGATAGTCAATCCGGAAAGGGAGTCTTCATCGTCGATTCCACCTTGTGGGTCTTTTTGTTTTTCGGCACCAATTTTCCTCGGTCGCAACTCCGGCGAGTGTCGCAACTTGTCCTTTGGACTTGTCCTCGCGTTGGGGGGGCTCATCGGTTCTCCACGTGGTTCGAATACCACGGTCGGCCATTGCTCGCGAGAGTTAAACCAAGGCATTCGGTGATATTCGTAAACTTTTCGAGTAGCTCGTAGTGTATGGAAAGGAGGAGGAGAGACGGAAACGTCGAAGGCATTTTCTCCCTCCCGACCGCCCTAGAAACCACCGAGAAGCGGGAGCAGAAGCAGCGGCAACCCGCGCGCACCGGGCCACATTGACGACATTCCCTCACGTGCTGAGAACGGCCCGTGTCGCGTCCGTCGTTCCAGGTAATCGTCGCTACTCGCGACCCAGGTACATCGGGCGAACCTCTCGCCTCCTCGGAACTCTTCGTATCTACGGCGCGGCGACGTGGAGCGACCCGCACATGCCTACTTGGGGGTTAAGTCCACCTGGTGAAATAAAAAATTCTCTTCGAACTTCCTGCAAAAAAATTCAAAAAATCATCACTTTTTACAAGACCCAATCTCGATCTCGTCGCAATGAAGCGCAAATGTCTATGAAATTTTTAATTCTCCGAACAAAGCCTTGCGTAATCGTGTGAAATTTTGGGAAAGCGAAAAAAACTTACATAACAATAAAAGAAAGGAAGAACGCCCCTGATCTAACAGACCGAAGCTCCGCTATTCTCGGCACAATAATTGAGAATTGAAACATACACCCCGTGACAAATACCTCAGTCTCCGCCTCATTCCTCGTACAATCCCTCGAGACAATCTCTCCATCCTCCTGCCTCCAGGACGGAACGTGGATCTCTCAGCCTGGAATTTCGAGGAATCCCCGAGCATTGCATACACACATACATATCTTTGTACACCTCTATATCTACATACTCGTCGGTCACTTCGTCGTCGTCGTCGTCGTCGTCGGCGGAGTGCATGAACAACAACAAGTACAGAAGGTTAAAGAGAGCGACTACGCCGATTGGCGTCGAGGAGAGGAGAAGAGAAAAAGGATCGAATAAGAAGAAGCAGTAGAAGAAGAAGAAGAAGAAGAAGAACAGAGGCAGAAGCTGCGATGCTTCGCCTCGTCGTTCCTCCGTTCGGGTTCCTGGTGCTCTTGCTGCATTGCCGGGTGTTCGAGTACCTTAACCGAAAGGGCATCCGCTGCTGCTGTTGCCGCCGCCGGCACACCTTGGTTGGTCATTGGCTCTAACCGCGGCCTCGCGCGCTCGCGGTGTTCCACATAAATACACAAATACGCGCATACCCGACGCGCGTATACCGGGGCCACGGCCGCATTCCACGACTCCCGCTCTTCCACCGGAGGAGCTCTCTCGTTCTCGTCGTCTTTCTCCTACACAAGAGTTCCCCGACGAAAGAGACCGCGACGAGCCTCCCACCATCGGAGCCCCCCCCCCCTCTGGGTACCGCGTTCACGGGCCCATCTTCGGGGCCCTTTACCCCGCTGGACAAACCAAACCCCCCGCCCCCCCGGGTCTTCTCTCTCCACTCCGCCGTGGAGCGCCACTGGGCGCCTCCTTCCTCTTCTCACTCGAGAGACGCCATTCGCCTTATTCTTATTATTACAGTCGGACTCTGCATAAAGTAATACACATGCCCCACCGCCCAAATATTTCCGTCCAGAGTGGGGAGGCGTGACGTAATTCTGCCGAGGTACAGTGAAAATTTTACGACAATCTTCAATTCGAAATAACGGTTCGGAAATAGTTGGGAAATTTAATCCAAGAAATTATAAGGTCGATTCATAAATTTGCAGCCAGATTTTTTTTTAATCCTGTATAGCCGAAGGAGCCTCAATCGGCGAACGACGTCTCCGATCCCCCAATCTAAATAATTGACGCGTTTTGCTAGTCAATTTTTTTCAGCCCGCGATCTTCGTTCCTCGTCTGACCGTATTTTCCGTCAATTCGACAATCACCCGCGATATGATTACCGCTCCGTTTCTCTCGTCTATCCCGCACACGCGGTCTCCGATCCGACTATCTCTCCGTGCGAGCCTATATTCTTCTCCGCTGTGTCCATACGTCTTTCTCTCTCCGTTCCGTTCACCGAGTGGCGGATTATACGCGGCGTTGGGCCAGTCCTTGCCACTCTGCCCCCTGGACACGTCTCCCCTTCCATTGGTATTGGCGTTGGATGGGTCAGTGTGCGTGCGACTATCCGCCGAGGCAGCTCTCGCGGTGAGGCACGCAGAAATATTTTGTTTACCTCGCTCTCCGAGTTCTTTGAATCCGGCGCGGCTGTGGGGATGCGGTGGCGGCACTCGGCCTCGCATCTCGGCAGGGCGTCTTTCTCAATCGGGCCGACGTTTCTTCCCTTCCCCCCCGGACCCCTCTCTTCTCTCTTCCCCCGTCGCATCCACCGTCGTTTTCTCCGTCTCATACCCGAAGACGATGCTTCGTAGCTTTCGTCTTTCTTCATTTCGTCCCTGCATGTGTCTGTCCGTCCGTGCGTCTGTGTATGCGCGCGCAAACTTCACATTTGTGCACCGCTGAGAATGTGCCCGCGCTTATCAGTGTATGGGTTAACGCGTGTTACACTCGGAACCACGTCTACCTGTGGCCCCCGGGAGAACTACGTCGGAACGGCCCGAGAGACAGAGATAGATTGAAAGAAAAAAAAACAAAAGGTGAAACAGCGTAAGAATATTGTGGGTTAAGAGAGAGATGGAAGCAGTTACTGCCCCCCCACGCAGGCTACTTATACATTCATACCTTCTTACGGACCTCCTCCGAAGAGCCGCGGCGACGACCTCGCCGCGCTTCTTCTTCTTCTTCTTCGTCTAAGGCATTCTGTCCCGTGAGTAAGACACTCGCGCAGATTATTCTGGCTCGCTATCGTGTGCTATCTAAATTTTCGATACGGTTTTTCAACAAATGTAATAATTTAAAAATGCATCAACGGCGCCGGTGTGCATTAAATTTTTTAAAATTATTTAAAAAATAGTATTTTCGCGAGTTTGCGACGATTAAAAAAAAGTTAATAAAACAATGACTTTCGAAGCCAACATTGAAAAAATATCACATCAAAAATGTTTTTTTTTTTTTTTTTCCTAATATTGTAGCGATACATGGTTGGGATTTTTAGAGATGTATGTAGAGCTGGACCGGAAGAGAAGCTGCGCTGGGTCCAGGGTGGTTCTCACCCCCTCGCGAGGGTCCCGAAAGTTCGGGTCCCACTGGCGAGAGAGAGAGAGAGAGAGAGAGAGAGAGGAGTGGGGGGGAAGGAGAGTGAGAAGCCTCTCGCTGTGTCGGTGGCCCCGATTCTCGGAAGGATCTCATTTGTTGCTGGCTGCTATATATCTTTTGGGACTCTCGACGGTGTTGTTGCCGTCGAGTATATATACCGCGGGACCGGGGGCCTATCCCTTTCCTTTCCCTCACTCCGCGTCTACGAGATGCTGCCGCTTGGGAAGGACTCGGGATGCTGCCGGGGACACGCACACTACCCTAAATCCCGAAGGGAATGCGCCGTTTTACCGTGTGCGTGTCGATGCGCTCCATACGGCTCTAGCGAGCCTATTTACGCACACCCACGCGATATATGGAACACGAAGATTTAAAAAAAAAATAAATAAAAGGGCACACCAGCATCGCGTTCTATTCAATACTCTCGTAGCGAGGCCTCTAACAAAGATGCATGAGAAAAACCAAAAGAGCGATATATATATTTATACGTGTGCGTATATATATGTATTATTGAGAGGAGTCACACACGAGCGGAGTCTTTGAATTTTCTGAAATTCGACGCGTGAGAATATATCCTATCGCGGGAGAAGTTCAGTGCATCGTATTGCTGCGCCCAAACAGCAACGTTCCTATCTCAGCGCCGATAAGGCTATCTCCTGAGAAAAGGATTCGAAAAGAGGGGTTATTACCTTTTTTAAACTAAATAATATATATCTTTGAAGCATCTTTCGTCAAATGTGATAACATTTTTTTTTTTTTGCCGTAAGCCCAAATAAAATATACCTTATCAGTGAAAACAAGATATTGCTAGTGGGGGTTGGAAGAGAAAAAAAATTTGAACAAAATTCAGTCATTTAATTACGCCCAATATCGTAGATTGGGATAGAGCCGTGTGAAACGCAATCGCGTCAAAAAGGAAGCATAAGCGAGCGTCTCTCGTCATCCTGCCACGACGCGGGCGCGCGCCTTGGGCCCTCTAATTGGGCCAGGAATTTCGGCCATCCGAGCCTCGCGACTCTCTTGTCTTCCCCTTTCTCCCCCCTCCCGCGAGACGCCAGTCCCCGCTTCCCCTACCTACCGCCACTCCAGAAATATTTCTTTCGTTGGGCCGAGCCTATCGAACTCGCTTTTAGATTCTTGGAAAAACGCCTTGCCCCATACCGCATGGGCATAGAAAACTTGGCTTCTTATTATTCCCTCTTATTCGGCTATATAGCTTCTCACGACCGCTCACCGATGCAACGTTTTCTCCATGCACCCTGCGGTCTCTTTCCTCGTCTCACGGTTCCATTACGAATTTAATTTCCATTTCATGACTAGATTCCGAGAATCGGGAACGGAAAAACTCGGCGCATCGTTGCCTCTGCGCGTTAGCGATATTTGTTTGTCTCATTTTAGCCTCATTGTCCAAATTAATTTGAATACACGACCGATCCGTTCTGGGCTTCTGGCGCTTTCGAGAGACAAGACCGGGGAAACGTCGACATTTTCTGAAAGGCTTTCCAAGAATTTTTCCGGGTTCGGCCCATCGCTACGTTTTTCCCGCGTGTGTGGCTTTTTTTCGAGCGTCCCGAAGGCGCTTTTTCTCTAACGAGTGGGGTCCTGGCGCCTGCGGCGTGTGAAAGAGAAAAAAAAACAAAGCGCCTGTGACATTTCACGTTGAGGTTCGGAGAATTTTGAAATTTTGAAATTTTTTCGAAGCAATTACGAGATTACCGGGAAACGGGACGGTCGTGAGAAAAATTGAGTCATAAATAGTTACGATTCGTTTTTTTTCTTTTCGTTCTTTTTTTGTCAGATAAGATTTGAATTAGGGAAAAAGGTCCAGAAGACCGTGCGAGCGTCTATGAAAACTCCGCTAAGCTCCGTATCGTCCGGAGATTGAAGTTTCACAGTTGGAGGGATTATCTTAAATATTATGACTAACCCCCTGCGAAACACTTTCCTGCGTCCCACCGCTCCTCGCGTCCGCGCCTCCGGGGCTGCGTGGGAATTTCTCGGGGTACGGTAGAGTTTCCTACAAAATTCCACCCCCGCACGATTTTTCCCAAGGATACTTGGGCACTTATTCGTGGGATTCGGGCGGCTCTCTTTTGAACGGTCGTGCATTCGGTACAATGACAAATAGATTTTTTTTATAAAAGAAAAAGAAAAATCGTATCCTAGTCACTGAACGACAAATCATAAGTGACTTAAGAACTTTTTAAGCTTCCCTGTGATTCGGTCGACAAAAAGTACAATAGAAACATTTTTTTAATCGAGAACTGTCGATGGCCTTACCGACAACGATTTTATTTTATTATTTAAAAAAAAGGAACATGAACAGAGAAGCCGCAAAAAAAAAATCCGAGTAAATTTAATTTTCTAAATTTTGAATTCCTTTAATTCGACCTGCGAAAGAAAGATCGCACCTGAGCGGTAGTTTCGTCAAAAAATGGTCTCCGCTAGTCCCGTGATGCACGCCGAAGGAATCAGCGTTGAAAAAGGACAGAGGAACAAGGATGCCGACCGCGAGGGGGGTGGAGGGGGAGGGGGCTCGTCGATTCCAGGAACCTTGGGGTAGGTCCTTTGAGAGGAAAAAAAAATATGCCCATAAAGCGAGCGTCCGCTCGGACGAGAGAAAAAGGGAAGAAACGGTATAGAGAAAGAAGCGAGGATAGTCCCGTGTATAGCTGAAGCCGCGCGCAACACGGAGCGGAGATCGGGACACGCACGTGAACGCTAACGCACACTCGCGTCGGAGGTCCCAAAATTTATGTTGAAAAGCCCCGGTCGCAGAGTCTCGAGAGAAGATCTGTTTGAACTTCACGTCTCCATGCAGCTACCCTCGCTCGGGTTTTAAATTCTCGGAAATTCATTGTCGATTACTGTCCCGTATGTGTTTTCACATACGCGCGCTTCGATTCATTCGACTTCTCCCCGTTGAGAGAGTCGCTCATCTCGTGCGCGCGGATACGGATCGTTAATGTTTCTCGGAAATTTATATGACCGGCTTAGCATGCGAGAGAATTAAGAGGTGGGATATTAAAAAAAAAAAAAAATTCTTCAAACTATTTCCATCCTCGTCGCGGCTGCAGGTACGATTGTAGAACAGGTAAACGCGCGGATGCGCGATAAAAGCGTGAGAAAGATGAAAACCGAAGGCCGTTCGTGAGGCTCTCTCTCGAACGCGCGTTCGATTCGACGCTTCCCGGAAGGACTCCCTGCTTCGACGGCTTTCTATTTCTATTCTTTCGAAATTTCTTCGTTCCCGAAGTGAGCCCCGACATATTCGCGTGCAACCTTCGTCAAGGGAGGAGTCCGCGAGGGTTAAAAATTTTGGCCGGCAACCTTCCCAGAACATTTCTCCTCGGGAGCGTTTCCGACGAAAAAAAAAGAAACATAAATTATCATCCGCAAATTCTGATTTATCATTGCCCGATCGTTCGTTCCCAGAGACAAGTGTAAATTCGAGATCGTAAAGAATAAAAATAAAAAAGATTTTTTTTAATTACACCAAATAACCAACAAAGTAAAAAATTCTACGATTATAGCGAGGGTATTGTTTCCGAAGTCGAGTGTTAAAACCCCCATAGTTCGCGAGTCTCCGTCGAGGGACGAAAATAGAGTAGAGCGAGAGGTACGAGACGAGGTATAATAAGAACGTGAATAAAAAATAAAAATAAAATTGAAAAAAAGCTAAATAAGAGAAGGTAGCGATTGGGAGGTGGAGATAAAAGGGGTACGGAGCCGAGAGAACCGCGGCGGCGCGACCAAAGACGTAGGAGCTTACCGAGGGCCCTCTCGCTCTCCTCTCTGGTCCAGAGGGCGAAGACGAGCGAGAAACGGCGATGAACGCGAAACGCGAAGTATAAAAAAAATAAAAATAATAATAATAAGAAGGAATAAATAGAACGAAGGAGGAAGGCTGGAGAAGGAGGAGGAAGGGAGAAAGTTGAACGGGGGATCGAACGAGCGTGAGGAGGAAGAAGAGGGTTTATATCTTCGGGAGGATCGCGAGCGCGGGGGCCTTATTGTCTTGTATTACCGCGAGAGAGCTCCTTTCCCTCTCGCTCGGTCTGATCGGTTCGGTATTATTTTCTCTCCCCGAGAGCGTTCGCCTCGCAGAGTGCGAGAAGGACGAACCGGCGAAGCCTTTCTTCGTTACCCCTAGTTATACACCGTGTTATGATACGCCTCTAACGACCGTGCCCGGGATAGAGAGAAAGCGAGAGGAGATATTACGGAGATGATGAAGCGGCTTCTCGGGGGCTTCGGACAAAGTGAAGTTGATGCACCGCCTGCTCCCGAAGTTCCTCGCGAGAGCTGTCGGCCGAGGTGAAAACACTGCCCTTTCCGACACGCTCATTACAATGCGCTACCACCGTAGTTTATGTATTTTCCACGCTCCGTCGATGGAACGAATATTTCTTGTTGTTGCCGCCGCCGCTTATTATACGTCTGGATTATCGGGATTTTAGGCAAATATCGAGAAATTCAAAGGGGTATCAGAAAGTGATCGGAAAATAAACATCAGATATGGAGTTAAAACGAACTATAAAAACCATATATTGTAGGGACCTATTAGTGAAAAATTGCCATTTTTTGTACACAAAAAGAATATCATTGCATCAAGTAAAATTTTCTTGCGGGCTGCCAACTAAGTAAAAACATTGTTTCAATTCTACTCTGAATTCGTACAATTTCATACCGGATTGAAACGATAACATGTCCCCTTGACAGTCTTGCTGTCGTTGTTTCAATATCATATGGAATTGTAAGAATTGAAAGTACAATTGAAACAAACATTTTTTTCTTCGGCAGCCCGCAAGC
>JAPYZD010004060.1:0-11912 GCA_030522725.1 Ichneumoninae sp. B BG-2022a
GCTCGGTACTGTACAATGTGCACAGCAGAGGACACTCCGAGGTGAAACGAAGCAGCCCGTTGTATCGATGGTCCGATGCGAGAAGGGCGTACAAGGACAAGATTTCGATATATAAATAGGACCTTATTGAATTGGATTTTCGATAAGGAAGATTTTATGAGGACAAAATAATGTAAAGGAATAATTAAACGAACGGGAACAAATATAGAGCAATCGGAAAGAAAACATTTCTTGGGACAGAAAGAATTTTGTTACTGTAACTAGTTTATCCCTCTAGCATGAATCGATTTGGCATTCAACGATTTAGCCTCCGGCTGATGATCCGGGTATCCCGTACAATGTAAACTACAAAGGACACTCGACGGTGAAACGAAGAGATCTGTTGTATCGATGATCTAATGCCTGAAGGGCGTACAAACAGAGGACTTCGATACCTCATGGTGACAAGTAAACAGTCGGTACGATATTCAAGGACATTCGAGAACAATTTCCAGAACATTTTGAGGTTCCTTTGGGACATTTATAAAAAATGAAATAAACACTCGCGCGCGACGTGCGAAATAAACCGTTTTCGTTTACGTTGGAATCGGTTCAGAAAAAAAACTACTCACTATGCACGAGTCTATAAAGGTATCTCAGCGAAAATGAGATACACATTTTTTATAGATAGTCGCCAGTAATATACATTTTGAAACAAGCTCAATTTTACGGTGAAATAAACAAATCAAGAACATTGGGTGAAATTCAAGGACATTCCGGGACATTTCCAAGGACGGGCAATATTCAAGGACAATTCCAGGACTTCAAGAACTTCGAGGATCACTGGACACTATGTACATACATACGCCCTTATTCCATTAGGTTTGCGACATGTAACATTGGGACAAACTGATTAAGAAAAATAATTAAACGAACAGAAACAAACATATCGCAAGTGGAAAAAAGTTAAACATTTTGAGACAGCAATCATTCTGTTACCGCAACTAATTGATCTCAATACAGGAACAACAAACCTATCTTCGCTGCTACGGCAAATTGTTTGCTGTGGCAACAAATCTCTTTGCTATAGCAGCAGATTTTATTTTTTTGCTGCAGCAGCAATGAAGTATTAACGATCGACATTTTCTTGAAGAAAAAAAAAACAGTTTTCGTCCCGAGATATCCGGACGAGTATCGGAGAGAAAAATCGAAGGGACCTCATCCGCTACCCTCCATTGTGTCGAATCTCCTTCTTCACGTTCACTCATCCGGAACGTTTGCGAAGGGAATCCACCGCTTGACGTCAAACTCGACCCCCGATCTCGAATAACAAAACTCCCGTGCGAGGATTCAATTACGTCATCCAACTATGAACGGTCACGTAATTATTCAACGTCGGCTTCGTAACTTTTGAAAAACTTCTTTTTTTTACTACGCAGCTCGCTCGTTCTACATTTTTATTCGTATTCCCCGCGAAGTTGTAAAGTGTCGTTAATCTTTATCGTCGGTATTAAATTGGAAATAAAAAAATATATATATGCAATCCCATTAGAATTGTCTATGCTTTAAAGACCGCATATAATCATAAAGCTCATTCTGATATTACAGTGATTTTTTGTTTCGCTCTTTGTCGCTACACAATGTCATTGTTTAGCACCCGACGTTTCGCTCGATCGCGTAATTATTCAACGCCCGATTCCCGACTTCAAAAAAAGAAACTTTTTTTTACTACACACCTCGCTAGTTCTACATTTTTATTCGCACTTCTCGCGAAGTTGTACACAGTTGTTACGCTGTGTGCACGGAGAAAAATAGTTCTGTTTCTCTAACAAAATGTAGATCGTTAATAATTTATTGTTGTGGCAGCAAAAACATTTGGTTGCTACAGCAAAATATTTGTTGCCGAAGCAAAATATTTGCTGCCACAAAAAATATTTTGTAGTCCCTATGTTAACCAGCTGAATCAGTTATAGTAACAGAATTCTTTTTGTCCCAACAATTTTTTTTCTCCATGTGATAATTTTATACTTTGTGCCGCGATGTTCTTAGGAAACTTGAGCCCCAGAACACGCATTAAACGAATCTATCTATCTTTAATCTTTATCGTCGCGATTAACGACCATTAAACACCATAATCATTCGTTACGATTTTTATGTGATTTTTTTATTAGCTCCGCTATTTGTCGCTACTCAAGCCGACACACCATCCTACATTTCCCAGTGAAATCTAAATCACGATGAAAACGGTGTATCTCGGCGCTAAAATCGCGTTAACGCGGCAGCCCCGACGACGAAATATTCGATGGATTATAACGACACATGCGCATAAATTAGAGCCGTTATAATATAACCGTAACGTCATGAAATTGGACAGGGTGAAAGATTTAGCGGAAATTTGATCGTGTCCTATCTCGTGTTTATATCGAGTCGATCCTCCGTGTCGCTGGGCTCGTTGGCTGCCCCGAGTAATTTACTGCTACATCTGAAAATCCTGCTGGCAGTGCTCACCGATATAGTACGAGACGCCCCCCCCCCCCCTTCCGCCGTCACGGCGGAGTATCCTTCGTAGTATCCGAATTCACCGACAGTTAGCCACCAGCTATTATTATCAGCGACACGTGCGCGGAGAGACACATATACATGTAAAAACGATTTCGTACGAAGCGAAGACGAGGACGACGACGCGGCACGCGTTCGTCAGAACGCCCTCGGCGTACGTAATCTGTGCGAGCGCTCTTCGAATTTTATTTTATTTTATTTTTTCCCGCGATATTGTAGGCCCGGGTCGGAAAAAAGCCCGTAATGCTTTCGGGGTGGTGTGTGTGCGTGCATCTAAATTCGCGAGGCTGAGAAAAAAGAGCGAGATACCTCGAGGGAGAGACTTGTTTGATCAATTCGTTGAGGTTGAAATATCGTTGCACGCTAGATTTCGTGTCCGTGTGCGCGAGAGCCTTCAACCCCGGGCTCTCCCGGCTTCTTCCGTATTCCACGCTCGAGTCCCCTTCCACCGAAAACCCCCCCCCCCCCCCCCCCCCCCCACCCCGGCCGGCCTAGAGCCTCTCTCTATACTTTTCGACGTCGAGAAATCGCGATGCAAAAGTGCCATTAACCACACGCCGCGCATTATCGCAACGTCGAGGGAACTTTTGCATTTCTTTGTTACGTCATTTTTATTCATGTTTATTTTTTTTGTCCCTATAAATCTATAGAGCCGAACGTATAGTTTATCAGTATACACATCGCCTACGAAAGTCAAACGGATTACACAGGGGTTTCTTCGGATTACGAATGGGCTTCTAAGTACATTAGATCGAGCCCCCTCTGCCTCCTTAAGACGTACAGGCGTCAGTTCGTTTTATGAAAAGTCGCACGGCCCAAGTGTGTAAAGCCTTTTTATAATGGAATTATATTTGTTTTTTTTTAATTTGTTATTGATTTATTTATTAGTGTGTAAACGGAAACGCCCCATTTTTATATAAACAGAGTAATATTAGAACGCTGTTTATTGTTAGTTTATTATTAGTATTAATGTGTTAATTAAGTCCTTCTGCTATATCAACACCTGGAGTACTGAAAGCACGCGCGAAACGAACGAGGCGTAACTACTCGAGCTTTTTTTTTCGTCCGCGAGATTTAAAAAGGTAAATAAATTAATCGAGTTCGCGTTTACATGTCCGATGTAACGGAGACTTGTTGCTGATAAGGCGCTGCGTGTTCCACTATCTAGGACGGTCGGTCGTGCGTCCCGCCGTTGACAACCACGTATTTAGTCGGGCACACGTAAGCGACATTATAATAGAGTTTCAGCAGCCCTATTAACGTGCGACCCTCCCTCCACCCTCCGCGGGACCAGCGATTGTTATGTATTCGTACCTCTCTGTATTGCCATTCGCAACGGGAACGCGACGTATATCGCTCACGTTACACCGGGTCGTTACGACGAACCACGGATCAAGTACCGATAAGCCGTTGGATAACGACGCGGACGATATTTACGCGGATGCGAATTATCTCGCTTATTGTTTAGTTATTATTTGTACGTAAAACGGCGATCGTTAAGCTTTCCCTAGAGTAGATACACAAAACTTGCATTTGTGTCGAATTGTTACGAAATCGAAAAAATAATAACAACAATAATACGATCGAAGTATTTTTTTTTTCTTCGACGGAGCAATATTGTTTGATCCGACATAAAATAGAGAGAGCCGAGCGGGTGTCCCGTAACTGCTAAAAATAGCGACACCCATAAAAATGCCCGCGTCGAAACACGCCGCAAGACCTTTCGACGTAAATATAACTCGATCGGATTGTACGAGGGATAATTTTGATACACACACACACACATATATATATATATGGTCGAAACTTCGAATAGCGTAAACATGGCTAAGCGTGAAACACGTTTTTACACGCTTGTTTGAAGTTCACAGTTGAAAAATAACTATTCCGTCACAAGATTTCTACGACTTCGACCCGAAGACAGCGGCGACGAGGGACGTTATTTTCTTTTCGTCTGGGTTAAAATTAACGAGAACACGAGGGCATCGTTCGAGGATCGTTAGCGCGATCAATTACCGGTTCAAATGTATGCATACTTACGAATTCTTTCCCCCGAGTGACAGGATGCCTGTGAACCATGCCAACGAGGCTCATTCTTGTTGTAAATATATCATCTGCTCGCGACACTTCATATTATCAACGTAACACCACTCTAGCACCGTACCGTCATATCGCGCGCTATTTTGTTCGTGTCCTATCGCGTTTTTTCTTAACGTTTGCGCGTTGTAAATAGTGATATTTCGCGTATGTGCGCTCCCGGACGATTATCGGAATCCATGACAGATGGGGAGCACGGCTAAACGACCGTTACGCGCATGCACCGAAGCAGAAGCGTCCGTGCTCGAGCATCGACGAGGCTATTACTACGTAGACGAGAAATCTACGTTGCTCGATAGAGTTCGCCGAGGCGGCGGGCTCCTCCCGCGCACACATTGACGCCGCGGAATTGTCAGAGAAAACATGCTCAAAGAAAAAAAGTTATGTTGATTCAATAATTTTGTTACCTTAAACGTTCGCATTATTGTCTCGCAACATCGTTAGCGTCGGGAATCAGCTAGCTCCGGCAAAATCGATGCGTCCCTCTTTCAGCCGGCGAGAAAACCCGCCGCGACAGATCCATCTGCTTCGCAGCGGGTAAGTGCTCGAAAAGAAGCTTCCAGCCGCATCTCGGTGACTCGTTGCGAACAAAAGCCGAGTTTCGTGTCACAATAAACTGATTCTCTCGACAAACTCAACTCTTCGAGCGATAGCCGTCCCGCGACTGACGTCTGAAAAACTTCAATGCAATAACGGTCAATTCGCCATTGTTGCCAACTAGTAACAATTCATTATTTTTTTTATTCAACCAGCTGAGGTACGGTACGCGGAGCGGAAGTGTTTTTTTCTTCGGAAAGTTAGAACACTTTCCTTTTCCACCGACTGTCGATAAATGATTCTCTACGCATAGGCGCAGTTTTTTTTCCGAGAATACGTGATGCCTGGGGACTTTTGCAGAATCTTCTCCGGCGTATTGTACCGTTATTTCGATCGCACTGAACAATTACGATCGATTTCATTGAAATACGATTGAAATACGCTACGCGTGGCGGAGGTGTTTCTTTCATAGGAACGGCGGAACGCTTTCCTTTTCCACCGACCGTCGATAAATTATTCTCTACGCACACGCGTAACTTTTTTTCCGAGAATACGTGACGCCTAGGGACTTTCGCAGAATCCACTCCGGCGTATTGTATACTACTATTTCTATCACGCTGAGCAATTACCATCGATTCCACGATTGTTTCCTCAACATTGTGACGTATTCGAGTGACTAATAAGTTAGCAAAACAGGATATTACAACGGTGACTTTGTCGTCGTCGACAACCTCGTCAGTTAGAAGCGAACCGTCGACAGCGATTGCCGTTACGTTGCAACTACTCTCCGCGATCGCCGTTACGAGATAAAGAGTTTTCCGGTGCCACAGGTGTTCGACGTGTCCGCGAGCCGCCCATATATTCAGTATTCTTCTTTCGGTAAGTACATCAGCCTCGATACGCTTGTTATATTTATTATTCGTGACTTTAAGCTATCGTCCTTTAAACATTGACGTCGTCACGAGACTCACAATTAACGGCGGTGCATCGTATCGCCGTTCGTAACGTCACGAGACCGTCGCGAAGTTTCCTTATCAGCTACGATGGGCGGTTATCAACACGCCCTGCCCTGGCGTGCACTGCCCGCTCTCCTAAATTGTTCTCACACACATAACGAGTTAAAAATATTCTCACTGTTTCAGGCGACCTCCAAGAAGTTCTATCCTCAAACATGAGTTACGGATATCAGGTAAAAAAAAAATTCAACCTTGTATGTTATATTTACAAGAAAAGGTATACAAAAAATACCACGCTTATTGTTTTATATATTTTTGTCGCGCCACAATTTCTTTTTTATCTGTAAAACTGTGAGAACAATTGATGTTGACGTGTGACATAGACTAGTCGATTAACAATGTAGACGCGAGTAGTTTACTTTTCTTGTTTGTACCTCTACGTATCCAAGGGTCCGCCGGTCACGCTGTTCCAAGGACACAAGGCGCCGACGTCGTTCGGAGCTCCTCCTGGCACACCCTCTGCCCCCAGCGCTCAGCCCTATCCCCAGTCCGGCAATGTAGGCTTCGGCCAAACGCCGACCTCCTTCGGCATGCCACAGCCCTACGCTCCATATGGATCCCAGCCGTATCCGCCACAGCCTTCGCCGTACGCCCCGCAGCATCCCAGTCCGTACGGACAGCAGCAGCAGCCTTCCGCGGCTTACCAGTCTTCTCCTTATCCCGGACCAGCCTGCCCGAATACCGGCTCTCCGTATCCTTCGCACAATTCTCCATACCCTCCCAAAAACCTACCAAGTTCCCCCTATGCTCCGCAGAGTTCTCCCTATCCCGCACAAGTCTCTCCCTATCCTCAGCAGAGCTCGCCTTACGGTGCTCCGAGTCCTCAGCAGGGCTCGCCTTACGGCGCTCCGAATCCCCAGCAAAGCTCTCCTTATGGTGCTCAGAGCCCTCAGCAGAGCTCGCCCTATCGCCAGGCTCAGATGCACCATCAACAGTCTTATCAGAGCCCTCCGTGCCACCCGGAGAATCGGTACTCCGCCGCTCCTTACTGCACTCCCAGACCTCAGAGCTCTCCCTATCCAGGTGGCCCTAACTCTTCTCCGTATCCCGGAAACGCAAGCTTTTCACCCGCTAACAGCGCTATGAATCCCGGTGTTGTTTACCCTGGGGGGCAGGGGACAGGAGCGAGTCAGTATCCTTCTTGCGCTGGATTACTTTCCTCTGCGCAGACGTATCAAAATTCCCCAGCCCCCCGGAGGACACCAATCAAGCAGAAGGTGAGAGAATTAATACATGTGGAGAATTTTTTTGTTCTTTTTTTAGGGTGATCTTTTAATAACGCTCTGGGAGATCCGCGATCGTTAGTTTTATGTTTTTGTTTTCTTTGGTTTTGCGAGAGCGTTTCCGAAGATTGTTCGTTTCGATCGATTCGCTGCTCGGATGTATTAAATTTTTTTTGTAACGTTCCAGCTGAGCCCGTCGGTCGTGCCGTACGGCGACTTCGATCCGCGTGCCGACGCCGAGGTATTGCGAAAAGCTATGAAGGGATTCGGCACCGATGAGAAATCTATCATCGGTGTTCTCGCTAATCGGAGCAACTTGCAGCGTCAGGAGATCGCTGTTCAGTTCAAGACACTCTATGGAAAGGTACAGGGGCCGCGTACCTGTAATTTGTAATAAACTACGTATCGGTAATGTTGGCTCGCGCGCGGAAATTTCGGTTTTTGTAGCATATGGAATGGATTTCCAAATTCCGAATTCCATTCCATATGCTATAAAATTGAAATTCTGAAATTACATCATATGGAACGGAATTTCGGAATTTTGGAATCCATTATATATGCTGTAAATACCGAAATTCCGAAATAATAGGGAGAGTTATAGTCTCACTGAAGGGTGTTCAGCTTTACTGAAAGGGGGGGGGGCAGTTTTACCGAAAGAGGAGCTGGGGGGGGGGGGGCAAATATCCAAACAAATGCACAGTTTCCCAAAATGTATATAACATTAATTGATTTATCTAATTGCTTTTCATCTGCAGGATCTTATTAAGGACCTGAAGTCCGAACTGAGTGGAAACTTCGAGAACTTGGTCGTCGCTATGATGACCCCCGTGCCGCAATACTACGCGAAAGAATTGAACGAGGCAATGTCCGGTATCGGAACTGATGAGTGCGTTCTCATCGAGGTGCTCTGCACCATGTCGAATCATGAGATTCGCGTCATAAGACAGGCGTATGAATGCAGTGAGTAACGATCGCAGAAATAGCTTAGAGTACAAAAAAAGAGACAAAATCCAATACTGTGAATCCATTACAGTGTTCGGCAGAAGTTTAGAGGATGATTTACGAAGCGATACGTCCGGAAACTTCAAGCGTTTGATGGTTTCGTTGTGCTGCGGCAATCGCGATGAATCATTCGACGTCGATCCATCCGCAGCGATGGCAGATGCCAAGGAACTTCTTCAAGCAGGTTCGTTCCGACTATAGATAGCTGTTAGAAATAAATATGTAATATGTTGTTGCAATTCAATGTGCAATTTCTTTTAACAGGCGAATTGCGTTTCGGTACCGACGAATCTACTTTCAACGCTATACTCGTTCAACGCAACGTGCCACAGTTGCAACAAATCTTCGCCGAATACCAAAACATCACTGGTCATTCAATTGAATCGGCGATTGAAAATGAATTCTCTGGAGATATCAAGAAGGGACTTATGGCTATCGGTAAAATACTATGAATATATCTCCAACGCTAATTATTTATTGGAGCATCGTACTAAGCCTGTCGTCTTTTATTTACAGTCAAGTGTGTGAAGAACAGGCCAGGCTTTTTCGCGGAACAACTTTACAAGAGCATGAAAGGTCTCGGAACCGACGATCGTCGCTTGATTCGGCTGGTCGTCACACGCTCGGAGATCGACATGGGTGAAATAAAGCAAGCTTTCATGAGCGAATTTGGCCAGAGCTTGGAAAACTTCATCGCGGTGAGAGGAACAACAATTTTTCTAATCAGCGTTTGACGATCTCTACATACGGTGTATAAATTTGTATCAAATTTACTTACACATTTTTTGTTTTTCTCTCCTATAGGATGATTGCAGCGGACATTACAAGAAATGTCTTTTGGCCCTCGTGTCCTAAATGAAGAAAATTCATAAATTTTTATATAACATTTTTTTTATCCATTGCATTTATCGGTAATCGTCTTATGTCTCACTTTTCGAGTGATTTTTGAACAAATTTTGAAGAAATTCATGCAATGCAAATATTGTTTCGTCTTTTCTCGTGTGGCTCGAATTATCACTCGTTAATATCAATGTTTTCTACGTGTCAACAACGATGGCTTGTGAATCGAAAGTTCCTCCAATTAACAGATGTTAATCTATTTTCGTGCCACTAGGCCATTTCGCGAGTCGATAAATACGTAATGTTTGTGATTTCCAAGATTTGAGAAGTATATTATCCGTTTTAGAATCTCCACTCGTTGATACAAAATAATTTCGCAATAATACAATCGTATAGTTTTTATATACATGTATTCTATTAACCGGTGAATCTTGCGGTACGTGTGAAAACGTAAGTTTTATCCCACTGATATTTCTACGTCCAATATGTAGGCTCAATTGTTTGTTGTTAAGTCTTCTATACACTTTAAGGCCTTCCATGGAAATAATTGAAACGAAAGCTGTGTCTTGCAAATGAAATGTATTGTAAACGGTTATTAAGGTATTATACTGGAGTCTAATTACGTTCGATGGATTATTCGTATACAAACAAATAAACTTTGTGCAAAAATACAAAAAAGTTTTTTAAAATTTTACGTCGGCGAAGCGGGAGACTCGAAACCGTCGATAAGTCTGGACCCGTTCGGCTGATCGCCACCATCTTTGATCCGATAGTACGGACTTGCGCAATAGCTGCTAGGTGCAGTTGGAAAGGATTAGGTCGGTTAGTCCGAACGTCGCCAAGGAACTTTGCTCCGCCCGTTCCCTCTCGTACGGCGAGAAAGAAAATAAATAAAATGTCCCGGTTGAATGAAAGTGAAACGTTTATATGCTGGTAGCTCCGTTCACGACAGTCTCGCTTTCCTTCTGGGCGTTGCCAGTCCTGCGTTACAGTTTCCATCACCATGGGTGACAATTACATTAGGTTAGGTGAGTAAAAGCAATATTTTTCTGCTATCGACTGTGTCAACGTTATGGTTTTAGGGTGCCAGTGTTTTCGCATCGAAACTCTATGAATAATCCGTCGCGTCGATGTTTCCAGAAAATTATGAGATGCTCAAAGCGTTGTACGACTTCAAGGCAACTTTCGCCAAGACCCTGAGCTTTCGTGAGAGCGATCATTTTATTCTCCATCAAACGAATACGAAGCAGAGAAATTGGTGGCAGGTCATCAATGCCAACGGTCAACTGGGCTATATTCCGTCGAATTACGTCACGACTGTCAAGGTATACGACACCGAACCATCGGGAAGACGAGGGCGAGGTATATTGCAAGGTAAAAAATATTTCAAAAAATCTTCCCATCCGTTAGGTGCAGCCGCAATACATGATCGACTTCTTGGACAATTGTATCTCGAAGCTGAGCGGCGACGACGATAAAGTAGGTGTAGCTTCGAACGCGGATAGGCAGGATCTTTTGCAGAGATTAGTAGAAAAAAGGCGTCAGGCCGAATTGAGCAGAAAACCAAAGAAGCAAGCGCCCGTGCCGCCCTCCTTCGGCACCTCGTCCCCTAGCAAGGAAGCTCTCGCGCCCGCCGTACCGAACAATGCCGACAGAGACGTCGTTTCCTCGGCCGGCAATGCGAGTCACGCGGTTGCAAAAACGGCCCATAACCTCGAAAGCGATCGCATCGAACAGCAGCCGCTGCAAGTCCCCAACAGCAGACGCGGCTCGAACAGCGAGCAACGCGCGAGACAATTTCCGCGTCAGACGGCCTCGGAAACGGTGCAGCGAGCTCAGCCGGAGATCGAGGAGCCGCGCAAAAGTCCGTCGCATTCCAATGTCAGACAGAGTCCCAACACTTCTCCCGTGAAGAGCAACTCGTCGAGCTCGTGCGAAATAGACTCGCGCGCGGCTTATCATCTGCTCGACGAGGTCCGGCGAAACACTCAGCTGAGCTACGACATGTCGAAGCTCGCGGTTACGGTCGTCGTCTCGGGCCTTCAGCAACTATTTCCCAACGGCATGAGCCACTATTTCGAGGCTGTGCTCAATCAGCTTCACACACCTCTGGCCATCTCTAAAACTAGCATAGAGGAGACATACGACGCTAACAGGCTAAAGGTCATTTTTACCGAGCTGACGTCGTGCAAGGAGGACTCGCAGCAGAGAAGCTGGATGCTCTACGAGGACGAGTCCATTATCGTCGAGTACATCAAAGAATTGACGTCGATTCTCGTTAGTTATCTCGCATTTTTTTATCTAGCCGCGACCGACTGAGGCGCTTTCAAACGTACATCGTTCATACGTGCATAGGTTCACGATGACGTAACTAAATCGTGCACTTTACAAAATGGCGCACAGTGGTCAAGCTTACAGGACGAATTTGTAAGCAACTATTTTTTAATATCTTACGAATCGTACACCGCAAATGCGTACACGTGCAATTTGTAACAGACGCTGAATCGCACACCCGGACAACCGGTACTCGGATTGAGGAGGGAGTCTCGCTGCGCGCTGTCTTCGCATAAGTTCGACAACAATAAGAGAAAATTGGAAGTACTTCTTGATGGTGTAAAAATCTGAAAAAAATCATGTATACTAAAGGTACTGAGAAGAT
>JAPYZD010004061.1:0-11911 GCA_030522725.1 Ichneumoninae sp. B BG-2022a
GTTGATTGAACGAATATTTAGTTGATTGAACGAATATTTAGTTGATTGAACGAATATTTAGTTGATTGAACGAATATTTAGTTGATTGAACGAATATTTCGTTGATTGAACGAATATTTAGTTGATTGAACGAATATTTAGTTGTTTGACCGAATATTCAGTTGCTTCAACAAATAGTTATTTGAATTTAACAAACATTTTGTTCAATCGACCAAATATTTCTTTCGCCACTCGCAACCACAGCTTAGTTTGTTAGATATTATCAAACTTTTTTGGGTTTGGGTTTTTTTTCGTGGTCCCTCTTTTTTTGGGTTTGGTTTTTAGCGTTTTTTCTCTCAGTGTAGTCAATTTGGTTCGATGAAAAATCGTTTCTCGTGGCGATCGGCGCTCCGACACGTGTGAGGTCGACCAAAGGGCGACTCAGCGACTCGGAAGGTTCCTAGAAAAATTACTACCTAAACCGCTCACCGAACATTGTCGAAGAGCGACCGGCGGAATATCGAAGTGTGGTGCGCTGCCTCGTCATCGCTCAGCGAAACGAGACAGGGGCTGCACGGACATCACGAACCGGCGCTCCACTGTACGCACTGTAATATGCACTGATCGTGCCCATTGACTATTTATTGTCCCGGCGGATTTGAGCTTTCTAATTGCCGTTGAGTCGTTGTATGCCTAGTGGCGTACACACAATGGCGCGCGGGGAGCTCGCATGGAAGCCGGATAGTCGGAGACCCGACAGCCTCTGGCGAGCGTAACGGCCGCGAACTCAATTGAAATATCGTTTCGTGGACTCTGAATAATGGAGAGTAATCCGTGAACCGGGAGCAACCCGAATCGATGAACGGGTTCGTGGGCTTTTCGGGTTGGGAACCTCGTGATTATGGCTCCGGGGTCTTCCCGCACGGATATATATTTGTTTGTGTGTATACAGGGGTCTCCCCGATCCGACCTCACGAAACCCTTAATCGAGACGATTAGGCTGAATAGCCTCTGCAGTCTCTTTTTTCGGGTATCGTTACTGACGATGTTATGCATTAATGATTACAGTGAGAAACTAACAGATTGGATTTATCGTCCTAATAAAATCGCTTGGGTTTTGCTCGGAGAGCGGTAGCGGGGCAAAATGGGGTACACAGTAAAAAAATAAGTACCAACGTTTCTTGTCCACAAACGGCCACAATTCTTTTCTTGTTAATTTTACAAAAATGTTTGTCCATTATACAAAAATGTCTGTCCATTATACAAAAATGTCTATCAATTTTACGAATATTTTTTTGTAAAATTATCAATAAAATAATTTTGGACGTTTGTGGGCAAAAAAGGTTTGTTAAATGTACAAATCTTTTTTACTGTGCAGTGTATAAAATCTATGAAAAAAGCATTGCGTCATTGAGGAACGGATGAAATGATGGTGTGTTACTGGGTTTCGAGGCGCATCCTAGATCAGAAGGCATTTAAAAAATGTCCGTTCTCTTGGCGCTTCACGATTAGGCTGAATAGCTTCAATAGTCTCTTTTTCGCTTATCGTTACTGACGACGTTGTGCATTAATGATTACAGTGAGAAACTAAGAGATTGGATAGATCGGCCTAATCGTTTGGTGTCTCGGAGCGCGCTAATGGGACAAAATGGGATAGTCAATAAAAATTATAAAAAAATTAAAATAATCGCGACATCGAGGGTTGCATAAAATGACGGGTCAGTACGGGATGATCAAAGTGCATCCTTGAAAAAATTTCCGTTCTCTCGGCGGTCGCAAAGTTGGAACGATACGCCATTTTGCCCCGAACCACAATTTTTCTCCGCTCGGAATAATCGTTACAAATTTTATTTTATTTTATTTTTCTCAGTACGACGTTTTCATCCAAAGGGCCCTTTTTTCTCGGCTTCCCCGTTTTGTCCCCCCATCCACTGCCCTCTGCGGCGAATAATCGCGACTTCCGGTTACACCGTGCCGTAACCACCCCTCGTGCGAGACGAGCGGAAAACGTCGGGCCATTCGCGCCCTTTAACGTCTCGCGCCGTAACCATTCGCTTCACCTCGCCACACACAGAGCATTTAAACGTATGCGTCCCATCCAAGGGGGCGCCCCCTTAGAGCCCATTGCGCCGACGGTTGCAATAGCACAAGTCGTCTCATCTCTAACGTTTCCTTTACTACTAACCTTCGCTTCTCATTCCCCTGTGCCTTCTCCCGTTTCCCGGGCTTTCTCTCTCTCTGCCGTGCACTCCACGAAGAGACGCAGCGAGAGCCACTGTAACGTTAACGTAATACGTAACGTCTACCACCGCTAACTTATATTGCGTCGAGGATTACCACGTCGCTTCTTATCTGTACCGGGCAGGTTTGCCGAGGCGCGAGAAATTCCCGTCTTGCCTCTCGGCGGGGCTCTATGGGGAAAACTCTCTGTGTCCCACGAATGGAGGAGAGCCATCCGGGCCGGAGGAAGAGAACGCAGTCACTCTCCACCTTCCTCTTTTTCCGACTTTTTATTTTATTTTTTTATTTTTCATATTCTTTTTTTTGCACCTCGCGCGCGGTAGAACGCATATTTCAATTTATTAGCCCCGAGTCTATTAGCCAACGCCTCTTGGGACACGATCTCATTTTACTTATATTTTGACATCATTTTTGCGCCCACGGTCGCTGGTTTGTCTATTTCAATTCCGCGAATTCGCGGGAATTTCTTTTCCATGTTACTTCGTTCGCATTCGAGGCACGAGTGCATTGTTTTCGAGGGGAAAAAGTTGGAAATTAGGGAGAAATAAAGGAAATTTTAGGAACGTGATTTTATTCTTGTCTTTTCGAATTGTCCAACAAGGGTTGTAATTAGGTCCGCGTTTATTTGCCAAAAACCCTAGGAACGCGACCTCATTTTTTTTTTTGCACAATTTTGTACGGCGAGTCGCTAGTTTGTCTACATCGATTCCGCGAATTCTCGGGAATTTTATTTTCCATATTACTTCGTTCGCATTCGCGGGACGAGCCCATCGCTTTCGAGGGAATTTATTTTCCATATTATTGCGTTCGCATTCGCGGGACGAGTTCATCGTTTTCGAGGAAAGGACGTTGAAAATTAGGGAGAAAGAGGGAAATTGTACGAAGGTCGTTTTTTTCATTGCTTCTTTCCAATTGTGCAACAAGAGTGCCGCGAGGAATAAATCGTCGACAGGTTGTTTTACAAATTCGCGGAGAAAACGAGTTCGACGAGGAGCGGTCTCGTAGCCGGTGGTGCTCGATAACGAAGATGATTGCCGTTAGCATCGGGGAGTTCTCTCTCGCATCGATTTCCTCACACTCTAACGACTTTCCTCTCCGCTTTACTGCTCATCCCTCTCCCTATGCCTGCGCTCTCTTTGCCTACCGGATAATTGCCTTAACTTGCTAATAATAACCAATCTCAGAATGATTTCCTCTCGGATCGACCAATCAGAAGACGCGCCTCCATTTCCGTTCTTGACGTTCCTGGTAAATTCCGAGAATTCTCGAAAATACGCTTACGTCGCGTAGTGTGATCGAGCATCGTTTCTCGACTGGACCAAATATCCTCACCAACCCCCCCCTCCCTCCCGGATATACCACTCCATAATTGAATTTTTCAGGTTGAAGTGATGTCATACGTATCACGTCACTTCCGGTTTGAAAATCGCATTTTTCGACGAGAAGTGTCGTATTTTTGGTCCGACTTCACTTCCGGTTGAAAAATGAGATTTTCAAGCATGAAGTGACGTTTTCCCGTATGACGACACTTCTGGTACAGGAAATGAGGCTTTCCCGTATAATGTCACTTCACGTCAAAGACCAATTTTTGAAATCGGAAATCTGGTTTGGAAATCTCATTTTTCGGCCGGAAATGACGTCACAATGAATTTTAAAAACAAATTCTGTAGATTTGAAGATTGTGATTTCCACGCATTTTTGGTACGACGTCACTTCCGGTAAAAAATGAGATTTTCATATCTGCAGTGACTTTTTCCCGTATAAAGTCACTTCCCGTGAAAGACCAAGATTTTGAAACCGGAAGTGTCGTCATAACGAAAATGCGTTGTCCGATTTGAAAATCCACATGTTTCAGTCGGAAGTGTCGTATTTCCAGCATGACGTCGCTTCCGGTTGAAAAAGATAGATTTTCGAACAACAATTGACGTTTTCCCGTGCGAAGTCACTTTCCGTCAGAGACCAAGATTTCGAAACCGGAAGTGACGCCACAATTAAAAAAAAAGATTCCGCACATTTCAAAATTGTTATTTCAGACATCAAAGATCAGTCATAATCTCCGCACCCGTTTTCTCAAGTTTCTCGTCCGTTTAAAAAAAAATTTTATTAACTTTGAAAGAAAAGCTCGACTCGTAGGTTTCATCCCCGCGACTCGAGCCGATCCTTGAACTTCCTTCATTGTATTTTAAGCATTTTATTTTATTTTTGCCCGGTTCCTCTCGATCGTTCTTTTTGTCTCGTCATTCGCCCGGTTTCGGGCGTCCCCGGGCACACAGTCGCTCACCCTCGCTTTATTCCTGGAAACTTTCGGGATAAGTTCCGGATATAAGCTTCTCAAGAAGCCCCGAGACTTCGTCCCGCCACCGTAGCGGTCCTCTCGGTTTCTTATTCCCCCCCTCCCTCCCTCCCTCTCGTCCAGTGCGCGCCGCCTCATTTTGCTCCATTTCCCGACTCTTAATTACTTTGCTAATTCTTAACCGGGATAGCCGGGTCTCGTCTCCCCCCCCCCCCCCGCCCCTCCCGCTACATCGACCACGGTTCGTCCCGCGCGGGGTCTGAAATAACAAGTTGCACACCCTACCAGACCGCCCCCCCCCACGCCCCCCCCCTGTTTGCAAAGTGCGAGTCGCTCCCGGCTCTCAGTGCCTCATCTCGTTCACTTCACTCTCACATTTTCCCTATTTTCCACCCTCACTTTTTATTTTAGTTTCACGCTCTTCGCGCAACATCGTCGGAATTCCTGTTGGCCCGGCACGCGCAAAGTCGAAAGAAAAATAGAGAATGGCGGCGACGTTCGGTAAAACGAGAATTGTAGCTAGTGGAATAGAGATATTGCACGGGGTAGTTTTCCGGGCGCTCGCAGTCTCTCGTTTGAGATGCAGGTGGGTACACGCGTCATAAATTCCCCTATCGAGGGCGGTTCGGGCGCTGGTCCGGGGGCCGCTCGCCCCCTTTCTGCCGGTCTCTCTCTCCGACCCGCAGCTCGCTTCTAGCCCGGGGTTCCCTCCGTTCCGGCGGTCCGGCCCTTGTTAAACTTGCGGCCGATAAATCAAGCGAACTCGTATAAATTTGTTACCCCCGGGGTAAATCGAACGTGCGGGGGCGGCGCGGGGGTTGGCTCGCACCTCTTCGCTCCGATTCCGCGTCGCTCGGTTTCTCCTCCTCTGTATCGCACCGGCAGGACGAGTTTTCGTCTCTGGCTCTTTCCGGCGAGATACTCTCCGCTCCCGGGCGGAGCACTCTTGGCCCATAGAAATCGTTCGACTCGGCCTGCCTACATCTTTCATATTTTTTTCTTTTTTTTTTTTAGTTTCGAATGTATATCCTACATGTGAGGCACACAATGCAGAGGCCATTGTGTACTTACAAACGTTTTTCCGCATCGAATTTATATCCATCTCCGTGAATAAGTATCCGTGGAATAACATAAATCTTTGTGCGCGTTCGGCGGATTACAAAGGAGGCTCGCGCACGATGTAACCGGGTCTGCCGTTGACTCTGGGTAGATTTGTTACGCGCGACAATAAGCGGAACACCGGAACGATTGCAGATGTTCGATGTAGATTTCGAGAATAACTTTAGAGGCTGGCAGTTGCCATGTCGAGGCTATAATCTGTGTACACTTCGGTCTGTACAGACTCAAATCCATGAACTATTTAGACTTCGGTCAGTATCTGAAAAAGTTTATACTCTTATCGACTCTGGTGTGAAATCTACTCACGATAGACTGCAGAATTCTGTTTAAATAGGCCAAAGTTTTCATTGATTACAGACTCAACACCCAGAAAAAAAATTTATTTGTCGGCCACCGTTTGTTTGATTTAAGTAAAATATTTATTGGATTTAAATAACTATTTACTTTATTTAAATAAATATTAATTTAAATCAAATAAACGGTGGCCGTCAAATAAATTTTATTTCGGATGAAGTAGTCAAGCATCAGCCTTGACACTTTTTTTTTCGAAATCCATATCGTGTATCCACGATCGTCCCATTGGCCGGACTCTTGGGAGACTCGCATCAACCTCGTCTCACCGTAGACCAAATTTTTTTTTTATACGGTGCAGATGGGAGCAAGTTTACAGTCGCGTACGCGAATGAAAAAGTGAGATGGACAGATCTCCCCGTGCGGTTCGATGAATCGAACGGAAACAGCGATAGATTGAGGGAACGAGAGAGTACAGAGCGTGCTCTCTGGACTGAATGCTGCCGGCCATTGTCCAATCAATGCACATTGAGGCGAAGGGTTGTAGCACCGAAGCAGAGGAAGAGGGACAGCGGGAGAGCGAGAGCTCGCCGAGAACTCCGGTTCGCTCGGTCTCACAAACCTCCCTCCCGTCCCTTTAACGTCCCCCTCGCGCTTCTGACCTGAGAGGCCTACAGGCATCGGGGCACCCGCAGGCAGCATCGCTATCTGCCACCCGCCAATGCTCCAACTCCGGTGATTTAGGCGATTCGCTAATTACCCCGAATGACCGACCCGGATTCACTTAGGTGGACTAACGCTTCTGATGTCCAATCCCCGGATCGATTCGATGCACAACTCTGCTCGGTCATCCGCGTTACCACGCCGATACATCTCGAGTCATGCGCTCGATCGCCGGTTTTTAATTCAGCCAGTCGGCTGTATTGCTGGAAGAAACGACAAGAATAGCTGGAAGAAAACACAGGGATTCCTGGAAGAAACCGCAGGAATTCCTGGAAGAAACCACAAGAATTCCTGGAAGAAACCACACGAATTACTGGAAGAAACTACAAGACTTTCTGGAAGTAACCACATGAATTACTGGGAGAAACCACAAGAATTCCTGGAATAAACCACAAGAATTCCTGGAAGAAACCACAAGAATTCCTGGGACAAACCACAAGAATTCCTATAACAAACCACAAGAATTCCTGGAAGAAAGGATTGGAAAGGATCTTCAAGTGGACGTTGGGAAATTCGTTTCTTCCGACCAGATACCAATTAATCGAACTCAGAAGCGGATATCTGGAGGTCCGTATTTTCGCATTGGGACAGATGTGCGTGTGTGGCGAAATTTATCTTCCGGGTTTATGTAACTAACGCCCCCGTCGGTCCGCGTCAGCAATGTCTCGGCGGTGTTTCTCTCGGACATGTGTGTTGCATTACCCTCTCAGGAGCATGTATTTTCCGTACTATATACCGTAGAGAAAGGGAAACCCACCCACCGGGGAATCCCCCGTCGCGACAAGGCGAGCGATAAGTTTCTAATTAGAATCCTGTCCCCTCTCCCCGGTGTTAATTATTCTCACGGATGATTAATGGTGACGGATCCGCGCCCCGTGTCTGCCACCTCTCGCCCTTTGGCAGCGCCCTTATTCCCCGCTTCCATGCCGCGTGTTCAGGGGAGTCCATAAACCCTGTGCGAGGATCCTCGGAATAATCTACGAGCGGAGGGTTTTCTTTTTTTTTTTACGCAGTTCAATTTTTTAAGCATCGAATCGTCGAGCCAACCATCGATGCGCCGTAGAATACTTTGGATGATTCTACGAGCAGGGGATTTTTTTTTTCTTACGAAGTTCAATTTTGTAAGCATCGAATCGTCGAGCCGATCATCGATGAGCCAAAGAATACTTTGGAATATTCTACGAGCGTTTTTTAATTAATTTATTTTTTTAACTAAGATGAATGTTTTTACCATCGCATTGGCCAGCCATCGATAAAACGAAGAATACTTTGAAGACCAGTGTACTGTGAAAAAAATAGTTGGCTAACCAAGTGGCGGTTCAAAGGCGTTATTTTGTTAGGTTATGAAAAAGGTTTGATTTAATTAACATATTTAGAATCGACTGAAGCGAATAATCGCTTAAGAAAACAATGTTTTAGTTGTGTCAATGGAACAGCAGCTTTCAACGTATGTCACATTAACTTTTGGTTGATTAACAACACTTTTCTGAGTGTAGTGACCAATGATTCTTCGCCGTGGAAACGAGCCTTTTTTCTGTGCAGACGGTCCTTTTGATTCTCCACAGAGTCATGGAAAAACACTTGGATGATTACGGAGCTCGATGGCAAAAATCCGCAGGACGGGCCATTTGGCGAAGTTTCCGGATCCTTTTTTTTGGGTCATTACGGAGCGATGAAGAACTTGCAAAAAGCAAGATGAAGCGTCATCCCTGTCAGGTCCCTTTATATCCAATAACGAAGCCGAAATTATAAACATCCCGCGATAGCCGTTATCAAGGGCCGTTATGCCGGATTGTGGGGTATCCGCGCTAAAGCCATGCGTAAGGTGGGTTCCGCCGATAGTTTTACGACCCTCCAAGCCGAGAATACTCGGCGCACGTCGGGGCCGTCGGCAGCCAAACAGACCGGTTCTCGTTACGACAGGGTTTCCCTCGGCGTGCTCGTAGGTCGTTGGAACGTCGACCGAGAATAGGGTCTCTCTCCTCCGCGGGGCAGGAAGGGAAAGTGCGGGAATCGGTGGAGCTCGCCCAGCTTCTGGGGAACGCTATAACGGGCCAAGGGCGGTTGGAAGCTTAAATATTCCGAAACTGCATCGCTCGGCAGCCAACCGGCGAACGAGCCTGGTCCTCGGGCGGTGGCACAGCGTCGGAGGTGTTATAAGCTTTATTTAGCGGCTCGGCGAGATGGAGAGTCGAGCACCGGCTTCCGCATCCACGCAGAAGGGTAAGCTATCGTTTATGGCGGTCTAAAACGTCGGTTGCACGCTGCAGCAGCTTGGCTCCTCCGCTACAACGACGACCGTGGGGAGACGACGTTTCCCGTACTCGGGGCCGCAACACTTGTGGCGGAGCTTGCAGGATTCGCCGACGGCTCCGAAACACAAAACCGACGACACCGGAGGGAAAGAAAAGCTATTTTTCCTCGCTGCTCGCTCGCGATTTACATCAAATGCAGAGAACTGAGATTAAAGCGTGAGAACGAAAATCTGGACCACGGCAGACTCGTGGTAGATCCATTATGTGACTTTGCCGTAAATTCTCCCGCTGGGAAGATTGGAGATGTAGAGCGAAGAAAATGTTGTTGACGTACATTGTAGATTTCGGGAAAGAACTGTCAATTATGATACCAGTCTCCTTAAGTCTAGATTTTGGTGTAGGGTAAAAGTGGGGAATATGGCCCGATCCATATATCATTGATTTACGTGTTAATCGAGGTGGGCCATATTCACCACTTTTACCCTAGATTGAGTGAAATCTTAAGTAGGTAAGTGCAGACTTAACCGGGTTTTTCGATATCTACATTGTTCATCTGGAAGCGTCCCAGCTAGAAGAGTTTCGCTAAATGAACATAAGAGATCTGCCACAAGTCTGTGGTAGAACAAATTGTTTATTTTTTTTTTTATGAATATAATTCCTAAGGTGATTCACGAGGTCGTCTACAAGAAAGAAAAGAAAAACTACTCGGTAGAGATTTACATCAAATGCAAAGGACTGAGATTGAACTGTGAGAACGGAAATTTGGTCCACGATTTGATCGATAATGTGAGTCTACCCATAAGTCCTCATGCAGGAAACGTTGTAGACCTACATTATAGATTTCGGAAAACAACTATCGAGTCCCATACCTGTCTACTTAAGTCTACACTCTACACTGCGTGTATTTCGGTCTATATCGACTGAACTCTTAAGTAGGCAAGTGAAGACTTAACCGGGTTTTCCGAAATCTACATTATTCGTCCGCAAACCTCCCAGTCGACTTTCGCTGAATGCACATACCAGATCTGCCACCAGTCTGTGGTAGACCAAATCATTTTTTTATGATCATAATTCCAAACGCGATTTACGAGCAATAGGGTCACGCTCCACCCCTAAACGTTTCCAACTGCGGATTCTACTGGCGAGTGGAGGTGATAGACGAAAACCTGTTCCTCATGTGTAACCCCCTCCCCCCTGTAGAGAGCGAAGCGTGGAAGTGGCGCATCCCCGGAAGGCATCAAACCACCCCGCAGAGGCCGGCCGCCCCTTGGAATCTTGACGCGAGCGGAGAGCGTGGCGCGGGGCCATAAAAACAAATCAACCCCCAGAGAGCCCCCGATTATATCCTTTCTCTCTCGTTCCCGTTCCATTCGCACAGACGCGCAGCTTTCGAGGTGTCATCTTACTTGTTGATCATTTGTATTCCGGGCATTAAATGCGGCTAATAACCCTCACCGGTATATTTCCACCTAACTCTGTCTTGTACACCCGCGCAGCCATCCCCGTTGTCTTTAAACCCCCGTAACCGCTTAGGTTTACGGGCATTTAATTCGCCCCATAAACTGGCACGTTCGGCAGAGAGATTCTTCGTTGTCTTTGCCGTCTAAGACTTCGGGCTAGCGAGAATACTCCGTGAGAGCGATCGTACAGTAGTATAGCGGAAATCTGCACATGAAGTTCACGCTCTTCAACTTCATGGGTAGTAAAAACAAACAAAAAACTGTTTAAAAATGGCAAAACTAGAACTTTAAGTTTTATTGTATAATTGTGATAGAAAATTAATATACTTTTTCATTGAAATTAATGCAAATTATAAAATTTAATGTCACAATTAATAAAATCAAAAAATTAAAAATTAAAGTTAAGATTAAAGTAAATTATGAAAAATAAAGTATTTCCGATGTTTTTAATAGAGTAAACATGGAATGTAATTTAATACACCAGTTTTTGCATAAAAACTTCCAGTCCGGTACATTAAATTCCATACGATTTTTTTTTACATTACATACATTTTGGTTCCTCCGGCTTTTCGGAGGTCACAGTCAGATTGAAGCGAGAAATCAAAAATGACAAAATCATATTTTTAGATCGGCCAGCATTTCATATCAAGGCGGCAGAATTGGTATCTCGGTTTCTGTTCCTTCATCGAGAAGACTCAATCCATTTTGGCTCCTCTGGCATTTCGCGGTTCGCCCAGCGAGCAGCGTCTCTGGACGATCTCTTCCTCAGACTTTATTCCGGTCACAGTCAGATTATAACGAGGAAAAAAAATGACAAAATCATATTTTTAGATCAACCAGGATTTCATATGAAGACGGCAGAATTGGTATCTTGGATTCCGTTCCTTCATCGAGAAGACCATTTTCGGAAAGTCCTACTGAATCCATTTCGGCTCCTCTGGCTTTGCGCAGATCGCCCAGCGAGCAGCGTCTCCGGGCGATCTCTTCCTCAGATTTTATTCCGGTCACAGTGAGATTTAAGCGAGGAATTAACAGACCCGGGGAATGGGCAGCCGCGTTGTAAACCGTCCGGGATTGTGCCCGGCGCTCTACGTGACGATGGGAAAAATGTCGGCGAGGCGTTACACTGTTTTGTACACTTTCAACGTGCGCTCCGTCCACGCGGAAGAATCACCGAGGGGAAAAACAAAAAGAGCCACGCGAATTTAACTCTTGAACGGGACAAAATAATAAACGAACCCGATGTACCATTAAGAAGGGAGTCTCGCTGTGCGCTGACTTCGCATAAGTTCGACAGCAATAAGAGAAAATTGCAAGTACTTCTTAATGGTGTAAAAATCTGAAAACATCATGTATACTAAAGGTACTGAGAAGATTAATTTTGCATGATAATAATTGCAAAATGTTATTAACAAATTCATCAAAAAATTAATTGGCTAACAAATTACCAAGCAACAAAACTTTTTTTTTATGAAATGATTCGTTTATTTTTCTGAATACGTATGAATTTTTTCAGATTTTTAAGTAATCGTTGATTTTTGTTCTATAAA
>JAPYZD010004062.1:0-13192 GCA_030522725.1 Ichneumoninae sp. B BG-2022a
TTGAATTTATAACGCCGCTCTTTAATTCATTACGAGATATTGTATTTAACGTTGGAAATTAGTTCCGAGGTGATAAACGTCTCGATATTAAAGAATAGAGGAATTAAATGTGACGATGCGAATAACGAAAAATGTAGTAAATATTTAAAAAATTGACGTTGAACAAGCACCCGATAGCAGTTTTAGTGTAAAGTGGCTGTCTTTGAATTTATAACGCCGCTCTTTAATTCATTACGAGATATTGTATTTAACGTTGGAAATAAGTTCTCGATATTAAAGAATAGAGGAATTAAATGCGAATAACCAAAAACAGTAAATGAAAAAAAAGGGGAAAAGTCGCATTCAACTTGAGCCCGATAGCATTTTTAGTAAAGTGGCCGGGACTTTGGTAATTGCCTTTCAATTTCCAGCGCCACCCTTTCGTTTATTACGAGATATTGTCTTTAACGTCAGCGATAAGTTCCGAGACGATAAACGTCTCGACATTAAAGAATAAAGGAATTAAACGGAAAAGAATAAAGGGATCGAAGGGTGAAAGGTCTCAAAGACTTTAATCGGGATTCCTTCTTTCTTCTTCTGCACGCTCTTGCAGCGTTTTGTGTACAGCCCGTTCCGTCAATATCCCGCGAGATGACCTTTGCCGAATTTAAGGCGGGACGAGGAAGCAAAGGGCGAGGCGCGCTCGAGTCCGGGCCCTGCGTCTACCGCGCCACGCACAGTACAGCAATTAAACGGCAAAAAGGAAGAAGTACCCTTGTGTTAAAAGCGAGAGGTTGGGCACGAGATTCGCCCACTCCCCTCGGTTCGACACACAGAGCTACGACGGCTCTTCCGCCAATACCGCCGGATGGAATTCGTGGTCGAGAATCGAAGACCCTTCGTCGCCCCGCCCGGCAATTCGATCGACGCGTCACCGTCCCGAGAATCGAATTGAGCCGGGTTTTTCGACCTGGTCGTCGCACAAAAGAGGCTTTTCCTTCTAACCGGCGAGCTGCGCAATCGAATAAAACCACGTGAGCGAGAAACCCACACTGCTGCGTCGCCCGCGGATGAACTTTCGATTTGGTACTTTAACAAGTAAAAAGAGAAGACAAAAAACACTAAAAAAAAATTCGATCGCGGGCTGCGAAAGAAATGTTTTTAAATTGAAATTCTACTTTCGATTCTTACAATTCGATGCGATATTGAAACAACGACGGCAAGACTGTTGGAAATGTTATCGTTTCAGTTCCGTATGGAATTGTAAGAATTGAAAGTAGAATTGAAATAACTTTTTTTCCATGGCAGCCTGCAAGCGAATTTTTATTGAGTCTTTGATATATTTTTTTAGTGCAAGGTGGAGGGGGGATGTTGCTAGCACTGGTAGAGGGCTACACTGAAAAAAAAATATTATTGACTCAAGTAAAATTTGATTGCGGGCTGCCAAAGAAAAAAATTATTATTTCAATTCTACTTTTAATTATAACAATTCCATACGAGCTTGAAACGATAACACGTCACCTTGACAATCTTGCCGTCGTTGTTTCAATATCATATGGAATTATAAGAATTCAAAGTAGAATCGAAATAACAATTTTTTTCTTTGGCAGCCCGCAAGCAATTTTTTTTTCAGTGTAGATATCAATTCATATGAGGGATCAAAACTCCTTCAACGCATATTTTCGAAAATCTACGGGCGCAGCTTGATTTAATTTTTTGAATGCGTCCCTAATAATGTCGTAATGTTATTTTAGAGAAAAAATGCCTATAAAGTACTCTGGAATATATATATTAAAAAAAAAAAAAAACCATTTTGCTTTTCACGCGTCGCCATATGCAGCTCGTGTTATTTGATACCATTTTAAGCTCATCTATCTCAGAATCCGTCTGGATAGAAAATGAATACAGATTTATCAAAAAGCCTCATTCCTTGCATTATGATACTTGTGATTTCGGTTCCATGAGTAAAAGAGTCATTGTGTGACATACCCCTTAAAAGACGGAAAAAAAAAAAAAAAAATGCCGAGTAAAATCGGATTTTTGCCCTTTTATCAACGTTGCAGAGTTTCGCTAAGCCACGAGACCTTCGTCGACAGGGCGACACGGAAACCCGATATGCTCGCGTACCTTTTAATTTATTTTTTCGATCCGGTAGACGCATCCGTCGCGGATCGGTACGCGTACATATACATATATGCATATCACACTATATACATATGTTTGTACGGAGAGGATAGGAAGTCCTTGTATATTTTCCGGTTATTTCCCCCGAGGTCGTTATTCTCAACGAGCATACCGAGTTTCTACTTTCCCCATGAGTTCTCCAATACGAGCCGGGCGTTACGTGCACGTGTACGTGGAAAGTGCGTGCACAGCTATAGGCAAAGAGCATAGAACAACAGTGTGCAGGATACGAGATTACGGATATTTATACGTTAGGTGGCATTACCGCTGCCTCGGAGATACGAAGCAGCCTCCCCTGTGCCAGGGTCAATATTGTTTCGTTTTTCCGTCGTTTGTCACCGAGGAGAACAGACAACGAAAGGAGGGTTTTACCCTTTTCAAACATATTTTTGTAATCATAACAACTAGCGAGCCGGCGAAGTGCACAAAATAAATAGCAAAGAGAAATAAATATAATGATGACGACGGAGACTTCCGGTCGATTGGCTACGAAAGGACAACACGGAAAACTATGATCAGTTGCCCCACCGAGACATTTTTCTCGGTGAAGAATTAATTGCTTCGTTGCGTCTTTTAACCGAATAATCGGAAGAGCCATTCAATATTTCCATTACCGTCTCGTAAAAAAAATATCTGGTTTCCATTCGGTAATTACGTGAGTCACAGTTTCGTAACTTGCGTAGGTTGCTGCGCATTGTTGCATTTTTTTAAATAAATGAAGTCGGATTGTTGGAATTGTACTGGAGTATCTTTCCGCATTCTTTTTTCCCCTTCTGTATTTCGCGTTTACGTATCAGTAAGGTGTTCTATCGTACCAAAAAAGTAATCAGTACAACCATTTAATTTTTTCACAACTATCCCGATAAATGAATTTTTAGAATTTTCACCCGGACTACTTTTTCGACCAGCTTCATAGTGATATACCGGGGGTAAAAGTTGTGTTTGTTGAAGCATCGAGTGCTCTCCATTCGATAACGACGCGATTCGCCATTTCCCGCGCATTGTCGAATCTTCGAATATAAATAAAAAAAGTCAGTCCTTCGGTAGTGTTTTCGCTCATTTTACTCCGGTCCTCTCCTGCCAGCAAAGTAATCGGCACAGACATTTATTTTTTCCACAACCATCCCGATAGATGAATTTTTAGAATTTTCACCCGGACTACTTTTTAGACCAGCTTCATAGCGATACACCGGGGCTAAAAGTTATGTTGGCCGAAGCCTACAGTGCTCTCTATTCGGTAACGACGCGATTCACCGTTTTCCAAACTGCGCAGGTTGCGCATTGTCGAATCTTCGAAAATAAATGACACAGTTGGTCCGTCGATATTCCGCTCCTCCGCTCCGCTCCTCTCCTGCCAGCATAGTAATCGGCACAAGTATTTAAGTTTTCTACAACCAGCCCGACAGATGCATTTTTGAATTTTTTCACCCGGACGATTTTTTTAACCACCCCTCGATCGACAAATCGGGGTTAAAAGTTCTGTTTGCCAGATCCTCGCGTGCTCTCCATTCGGTAACGACGCGATTCACCTTCGGTATTGTTTTCGCTTATTCTACTCCGCTGCTCTCCTGCAAGCAAAGTAATCGGCACAAATATTTAGTTTTTCCACAACCGTCCCGATAGATGCATTTTTAGAATTTTCACCCGGACTACTTTTTAGACCAGCTTCATAGCGATACACCGGGGCTAAAAGTTATGTTGGCCGAAGCCTCGAGTGCTCTCCATTCGGTAAGGACGCGATTCACCCTTTCCCAAACTTGCGCAGGTTCCGCATTGTCGAATCTTCGAAAATAAATGACAAAGTCGGTCCTTCGGTATTGTACTTCGCTCCTCTCCTGCCAGCAAAGTAATCGGCACAAATATTTAATTTTTCTACAACCATCCCGATAGATGAATTTTGGGATTCTTTCACCCGGACAATTTTTTAAACCATCCCTCGGATCGAGAAATCGGGGCTAAAAGTGATGTTCGCCGGATCCTCGAGTGCTCTCCAATCGGTAACGACGCGATTCACCATTCCCCAAACTGCGCAAGTTCCGCATTGTCGAATCTTCGAATATAAATGACACTGTCGAACCTTCGGTATTGTACTCCGCTCCTCTCTGCCCAACAAAGTGATCGGCACAAATATTGAATTTTTCCACAACCAGCCCGATAGATGAATTTTTGGATTTTTTCACCCGGACGATTTTGTTACCCGGATAATTTTTGAAACCATCCCTCGGATCGAGAAATCGAGAATAAAAGTTATGTTTTCCAGATCCTCGAGTGCTCTCCAACCGGTAACGATGCGATTCACCGTTTCCCAAACTGCGCAGGTTCCGCATTGTCGAATCTTCGAAAATAAATGACAGAGTCGATCCTTCGGTATTGTATTCCGTTCTATCTTTCCTTTTTTCCTATTTCTCCTTTACGTATCAGTAAAGGGTCCTCTCGTGCGTGGTCGTTCTCGAGCACGCCTCTCTCCTCTCGTGCGTGTGCCGGAGCGCGGGGGTGACTCGGGCCGAGGAGTCCGCCAGGGAGACCGGAGAGGGGCAAAAGGGAAGACCCGGTCCCAACCCTTGGTACGAATGTCAGAGCTCGTTAGAGCTCCCGAAGTAAGTTAGCCTAGCGGACTCGGTGGATGCCTCCGGCTCCGGGGCATCGCTCCGGAGGAACGACGGGAGACCCCGGGACGCTATACGTGAGCCGAAAGAATTATAGCAATTTCGTAGGCCTCGGAATTTCGAATCAGTCGCGAGGAGCGCGCGCGCCACTCGCTGCTACGTCCACAGTCACGGCCTCACGACACGATATTTACTAGCTGGTCCCTGTAGCTTTGGGATCTCGTAACTGCGGAGTGAAAACACGAGCGGGACCGGCGCGCTCGACACGGGAGATTTAGCACTGTCGACTGTATAGTGTACACTGCCCTTTGCACGTGCTGGCGCAGAATTCATAGTTGTCAATTTTATTTTTTTAATTTTTTTTTTAGATGTTTTTTAAACGCGTGTAAAAATGTAATAAATAAAATAAAGTCCCGATAGCAGTTCGTTAAATTTATGACCCGAGGGGTGCGGGCGGGACTCGAGTTGGGTGGAATCGAAGACTACACACCTAGAAAAAAGGTTATTCCAATCAAAGAAAATTTATCAAGGGGAAGGAAAAATGTTTATTTGCTTCGCAACCTTATAGAGCGTTTATTGACTTATAATACATTTATTTGTTTGATAGTATTTTTTATTGTTATTTATTAATGTTTATTTGGATCTAGTAAACAGATATTTATGTCGAATAATTTTTAAACATTTTATTTCGTAACGGATCTGCTACTTTTGATCGTATGGGAGGTTTCGTGTCGCACGGCTTAGGTTTAGGTTTATTCCACATCATAAGTTTTTCCCGAAGTTCAACATAGGGCGCCACCTATGGTAGGAAGTACCGGATTTACAAGCATTTTTTCGTAGATATTATGGTACAAAATTCTTGGAAAATCTTAGACGTTCCGCCATAGGTGGCGCTCTAGTGCCCTTCTATTTATTATTTGCTATGGTAATTTTTTTAGATGGTCGGTAGTTTTTTTTACTAGATCAACGAACCGTAATTGTCATTAGCGACGATTAGTTAGCTTTTGCAACTTATCTGGAAAGGCGAAACCCACCGGAGCGGTTACTCAATAATTTATGGGAGAGAAAATATATCTAATATTTTATATCGAATAATAAATATATAACTAATCGTTATTAGCGACGATTAGTCAGCTTTTGCAACTTAATTGGACAGGCGAAACCGGATCCTTTACTCAATGATTCCATGGAAGAGAAAATATGTGGCACATTATTGTACACGTGTTGGCGCAGAATTTATAGATGTCCATTTTTTAAATTTATTTTTTAAATTTATTTTTTAATGCGCGTAAAAAGGTGATAAATAAAATAAAGTCTCGATAGCAGTTCGTTAAAATTACGACCCGAGGGGTGTAGGCGGGACTCGAGTTGGGTGGAATCGAAGATTGCAATTGCCGCCGGCTGTTGTAATTGATCTTCCAGGGTCGACGAACCGTAATCGTCATTAGCGACGATTAGTCAGCTTTTGCAACTTATTTAGAAAGGCGAAACCCACCGCAGCCCTTCCTCAATAATTCCATGGGAGAGTAAATATATTGCACATTATTGTACATGATTATTTTTTTTTATTATTTTTTTTTAACACGAAGTCCCATTGTCTTATGTTACGCTCACGCAGCGAGCGTGCGAGCCAAGTGCGTATGCAAGCACGCCCGTGTGTCCGCGAATAAATATCCGTGCCCGTGTGCCGAGGGAGGAGTAACAAACGGCACGTGCACTAATGAAATATAATACCTAAGGCAAGTGAAAGGAAACCGCGGAGTGGCAAACACACGTTTCTGCAGTTGTCGCCGCGGTTGCATCTCGCGATGCGTCTCATCGTTGGGAAAGCCGCCTTGCCCTCTCCCAGCCACAATAACGGCGTGGATGCGTCTTATCAATTTTTTCCCGTTCCATCAAGGAAACGACTCTTTGAGCTTTCTTCGTGATTTTTTTGAAACCGGTATTTAGATTTTTTCTACATAAATACGAAACTTTTGAAAAATCGGCAAAGAGCAGATTTAAGATATGAGAGGGAGAGAAAAGTTACAATAAAAAAATAACGTCAAATTAAAGTAAATAAAAAAAAGAAAAGTGGCGTTTAGTCACACGCAAGTCTCACGTGTGGCGTTATGAGTGTTACATAAATATAAAATATAATATAAACACAATAAATATAAATTTTAACAAGTCCACTCAAGTACTTCAAATTTTTATAAATAGTAGAATCAAGTGTTTTTAACTTCGTCAACTTTGATAATCTGTTACTCTGGACTTCTAGTATTCAGAATTTATTATTACATGCCGATCGTAAATGAGAAATCCGTCAAAAAAATTAAATTAACGCTTAAAAAAAATTAAATTAAATCAGAACAGTTTGAAGTTTGTCGACTGGCAAACTGGTAAAAACCAGCAGTTTGCCAGTCCTACTCGATGCAAAAGCGATGGCTTTTGCATCGAGTCGGACTCCGATCGTCGGAAGAAAAAAATGTTTGAAACATAAATCATAAAAAATAAAAATATCTTCGATTGCAGACGTCCAGTAGGTTCGCGTGTCTTTCCTCGATGCCCACACGTGGCGGAAGAACAGCGGGCGAAGGTATACGCGACTACGCAGCGCACAGTCGCTGTGTAGTCGCAAGAGGACGAGGAAGACGTACCCGCCATCAGCGTATATGACAAAGGCCATGACGAAGAATATACCATACAAAGAGGAAGAAAACGAGCGACGATGCCGAGTATAATGTACAATGGGGATAGGGTTGGGCCTTTGCACTCTCGCCGATCGTGCGTGCGCCTCGTCGACTTCGGTACACACCATACTATAAACAGCTATGTAGTATATTTGGCCTGTTGCGCGCGCACACGCGCCCCGTAATGACGCGTAGGTGTAACTCATTCATAAAACATTTTACCCACGTGCGCTGGCGCCGTTTCTTCTGGTTTACATGGTAACGCGGTTTTATCCGCGGATGCGCGCGTTCTATTGTTTTTTTTTTACACTTGAAATTCAAAATCTATCGGAACTTGAGGACTGAACTTGAGTGTCATGGAGCTTCGTGATGGACGTGCCGTTCGTCAAAGCGGTTGTAGCTTTTAAGCATAACTGTCGGGCGCGGGTTAATATTTATCTCTCGTTCGGCTATACAAGGCGATCGGTTTCGATCGATAAGGGGATCTTCGAACGTGACTCCGGAGTACGTCTGGTCGGGAGAACTCCCCATCCTGAATAACACTTTGAGTAATCGATGCAACGCCGTCGAGAATCGTGGTCACGTTCGAAGGGCGGACGATACGAATCCGAGAAGAAATAATTATCGGTTCTGCTGTGCCAAGAGATCGTTTGAATGCAGTGTGGGAGAAAGACTTTGACTTGTTTTTCACGTGGTCAAAGGCTGCGAATGGAGCGAGGCGGCGCCGCGGCGAATATGCTGTGCATCGTGATCTGGCACTCCATATTGGCAAGATTTAGGTTTAGGGTGGAGTTTATTCCACGAGGTGGGTTTTGCCCAAAGTTCGACACGAGCATGTGAAAATGCTATGCATCCTCATCTGGGATTCCATATTGGCAAGGTATAGATTTAGGTGCATAACACATTATGAGTTTTTCCCAAACTTCAAGGTGACCAAGTAAAAATGCTATGCATCCTGATCTGGGACTCCATATCGACAACGTTTGGGTTTGGGTTTAGGTTTATTTCACATGAGTTTTTCCCAGAGTTTAAAATGAATACACCCAGAAAAATAATTTATTTGACGGCCACCGTTTATTTGGTTTAAGTAAAATATTTATTTGATTTAAATAAATATTTATTTAAATTAAGTAAGTAGTTACTTAAATGAAATAAATATTTATTTAAATCAAATAAATATTTTACTTAAGCCAAATATACGGTGGCCGTCAAATAAATTATTTTTCTGGGTGCATGTGAAAAAATATTATGCATGCTGATCTGGGACTCCCTATCGGCAAGGCTAAGGCTAAGGTTTAGGTTTAGGTTTAGGTTTAGATTTCGGTTTATCCCACACGATAAGTTTCTTCCAAACTTCAACATGAGCAAGTAAAAAAGCTATGCATGGTGATCTGGGACTCCACATTGGCAAGGTTTAGGTTTAAGTTTATTTCACACTATGAGTTTTTCCCAAAGTTCAACATGAACATGTGAACATGCTGTGCTTCCTGATCAATGACTCCATATTGGCAAGGTTTAAGTTTAGGTTTAGGTTTATTCGTCACGATGAGTTTTTCCCAAAGTTCAACATGACATGTGAACATGCTATGCTTCCTGATCAGTCACTCCATATTGGCAAGGTTTAAGTTTATGTTTAAGTTTATTCGTCACAATGAGTTTGTCCCAAAGTTCAACATGACATGTGAAAATGTTATGCATCCTGATGTGGAACTCCGTATTGGCAAGGTTTAGGTTTATTCCACACGATAAGTCTTACCGAAGGTTCAACATTCCATTTTAACAAGCCCAGTTTCCCAACAAATCCAATTTGGAGTCATCAGACATTGCCTACGATGTTGTTGACGCCCCGAATGTTTCGTCCCCCCTTCGACCACGTATCCCAAGAAATTCATGGTGTTACCGCGTAAAAATAACCTCCGGATTTCTATCACGTCCTCGCGCTTCTGCTGCACGCGTAGTAGTCATGGAAACGGTCGTGAACGAGAGCATGTACGGGCGTGGTATATATTTTCACGATTCCGAATCGCCCGAACTCACAGCGGGGAAGACGGAGCGGTAGTTGCAGGAACTTTCGGAAAATTGGGTAGCAACGAAAAGGTATACGGAATCCAAGAAAAGCGGGCGAACTGGCGGAACCGCCGCCGGTGGACGAACAACTTCATTCTTGCAGGGCACGTACGCATTATCCTGAGGGAAGACACAGAGGGTGCATCCTCCGAGTACCGTAGTTCTTGGGGGACGATAACTCGGTTACAGCGGTTCTCAACGTTAACCGAGAAGTTTCACCTTTCCGGCCACTCGTCGGGGCCCGGGTCAGAGTTTCGGCGAAATTCGAGCGACGAACTCGCTGCGATGCTGGGGAAAAAGGTACAGAAACGTCCTCGAAGCAACGACGAGTCGCCGAAAACGAGGGTTCCCGTCCCGCTCACTTGTCCGACACGCTTAAGGACTTTGAAAGTAATTACGAAGAAGCTGTCTACGTTCTCCGGCTTTGAGACTACAGTTCCACCGTCGTCGAGAGTTTTGGTCCGCAGATTTATCCGCGGTTTCGTACGCGAGATGCCAAAATTTACATTTTATTTTTTTACATTACTTGCATGTTGCGTTTTCCTTCATAGATCCATCTTGTCACTAAATTTCGATATTCCACCTCTTGTGTAACGCAAATAGAGCCGGTTTACTCGGTGAATTTCACAGTCGCGATGAAACTGTATCTTCTTCACATGCCCGCTCACTCTTCCTTTCTCATCCTCCGCCTGTTTTCGAGTCCCGAAAATTGAATACTTTTTTTTCTTGCATATTTTGCATCTTACGTTTTACCCCATAGATCCATTACGAAATTTCCATTTATTGGTCCACCTTCACGGTGAATTCACCTTCTCCGTACATTGCGATATTAGTTCGAAAGAACTTTCTCTAACGAGTGTGAGTTTGCAGCACGAAATCATATGAAAGCCGAAATCTCGATAATATAGCGTGTGGGAGTGATTTCGAAAACCCTAAATTCCATGTAGCATATCGGACTAGATTTAGAAAATGTCTCATTCCCTTCTTATTTTTCAACTTTCAAAATGGCAAAATATTGTTTTTCGAGATATTTTCACCTGCGCCATCGGCTTCAGATGGCCTATTTCCGCACAGAATACATGCCTATGTCAAATTTTGCGAAACGGCACTTTTTTTTCAAAAAATTTCGAGATATCGAATTAAGGCTTCCGCCATTGTTTTCAAGTGGCATATTTCCCAACGGATTTCATTAACACAAAAATTCAAAAAATTTCTTTTGAAAAAATACCATTTTCTTCGGGAAATGGTAAGGGTACCATTTTTTTGACGAAAATGGAATTTCTAAAAAAAAAAAAAATTAGAATTTTTTTCGATAATGAGATCACACGAGTTCAGAAAAGTTTTTCGCACGAGCATTGTACAAAGTTTTATTTCACAAGGTGTGAAAATGGGAGTTTTCGCAAAGCGTGCCTAAAACCGCGATTTTCCCACCGACTGATACATAAATACATTTGTATAGGCATCTGACGCTGAACGTATTCGTCCACTTCGAGCCACGATCTCTGTCACCTTTATCATTTCTGTTTTCATATCTTTCCCATTTTACGTTTTTTCCATAGACCCATCAATTCCCCAAGTTTCCATACTCCACGTTCTGTGTGATCTATCAGTCCAGTTGCTCTGCGAACGAAAATGAGGAGCCTAAAAAGTATGGTCACCCGATGCTGGACATCTTCATTCACTTGCCCAGTCTACTAACGGTCTACCCCTATCGGATCATTAAAACCCCTTTCCCCTCCTCTCCGACCGTGCGAAAATATCATAATACACACACCCCGTCTATACAAAGTAACAAGCACATGAAGTAACGAAACTCGAGAAGAGCCGATTTAATCGGTGAATTTCACTCGCGGTCCGTGCCCGCTTTCCCTCACAGCCGCAATGAAATTCTACCTCCCTCAGACGGCCCCTTGGCTCCTCTCCCACCCTCCCTCAGTTTTCGTTGGAGCGACAACTTTGCGGATATCCTCGTGTCTGCTTCCACCGTTCGCCACGACATCGGACGGCCAAAGGGTTCCTCGAATCTGGCAACACAAGGCCGTGAGGAGCCAAAGGGAAGCTGGCAGTGCGAGAGACGTAGCGGGCAATACGTACGCGCGGTTTCTGGTACGTACACGGAGGGACGTATGTGTGGTTTCCGACAATGAGTATACGTAGTCGAGCGAGGGCGGAGGGTGAACGAGGGAGGGATGCATGTGCCTTTGTCATGCGATTACGAAAGGGGCTACTCCGGACGGTCAGCGCTCGCGGCCGGTGCCGCTCGGCGCACAGGGAGCGAAATTAGGTTCTGCTCGCCGTGATATCGAGACAGGAGGGCGAGGGAGGATGGAGCGTCGGAGGGAAAAAAAGCGACGAAAAAAAAAAAAAAAAAAAAAGAAAAAACAGAACAGGGGAATGGGGGGAACAGGGAAATTGGAGAGCTTTCATGAAGTATCAAACTTTTTTCACTCACTTCGGCCCGAAGGTTTTTCCAAGGCGCGTTCAGCTGCGTAGGTGGAGCGGCCGGTTGGACAAAAAAGTTTCGGTGCGTTTATCGGAGGAGATCGCATCGAAGTTTGATTAAAAATTTACTGCTGCAGGATTTTATGTATCCGGGCTGGTCATCGTTCTCCCTCCGAGAATTAGACTTCGTTACGTAAATTTGCTCGCTCTTGAATTTTCCTTCGGGTTGACTTTTCCCCCCTCCTCGCTCTCCTCGAGTCCGAAGGACCCTTTTTTGCTGCACTTCTATTTTCGGTCCAAACTACCGACGAGCGTGCGAGATGTTTTTCGTCTCTATCTGGCTTTCTGGATTCCAGCGTAGGATTCTCTCCCTCCGTGTCTCCCGTTATTCCAGTCGAGGCGACGGGAATAACCCGGAAGGAAGAGAGGGCGATGTCCTCGACTTCCTGGCGGCGCTTGAGGGCCCAAAAAAAAGATAGACTGAGTGGGCGAAGAAAAATCGATGAAAACGGAATCTAATAAATTTAAAGGGCGGAGTGAAAATGTTTGCGAGCTCTTCGCGGTAAGTGCGTTGCCGATTATGGAATTATAATGTTGCGACGAACAATTTTATCAGTCATCTTGGCATGGTTTACGCTCTGACGCAAGTCCCCGTTGATCCATTGGATTTCGTGAATTGGCGAGGGTAATTTGTGACTAAGCTTATGCCCGTCACCGCGCCTTTAATATACACACACTCGCTCGAGTTAAACCTTCGAGACAAAATTTCGCGACGCTGACTCATTACAACACCGCACACGTGCGTTCAGTTCGCGCTTCCAGTTTCTGTGCGCGTATGTGTGCGGGCGTCTGCGCGCGTGTGTGTCACTTAATGTTAGCATCTTAAATAGGATAACGAGCGTCGGTTTGTCCACGTGCAGCTTCCTCCTCGACGCACCTCTGTAATTCTTCGGGGGGGCTCCTATAACTATACCTGTCGTTACTATGTTCAAAATAGAACATTTCCGGGATCGCGTCGTTGCTACTATATCTTCAATGTTCACCCTCCAATGAAATGCAATTTATTTTCACACCTCCAAATATTTTTACACTCAAAGAGCAAATTAGTTCATTTTTTTAATAACAATAATAACAATCATTACTATCATTACAATCATTACAATCATTACAATCATTACAATCATTACAATCATTACAATCATTACAATCATTACAATCATTACAATCATTACAATCATTACA
>JAPYZD010004063.1:0-11910 GCA_030522725.1 Ichneumoninae sp. B BG-2022a
CCACATATTTTGATGAACAATTTTTTTTCAACAATTTGTTAATAACATTTTGAAATTATTATTATGCAAAATGAATCTTTTCAGTGGCTATAATAAGTACGAATTTTTTCAGATTTCTATAACATTGGGAAGTGTTTGCAATTCTTGCCCGAATTTCTCGAATTTAGGCAAAATGAACACCACTCGCTCCAACCTCCTTAACGCACATCTTTGAGCGCGAGTTCGTTCACGTGTAAGCGGGAGTGACTTTACCGACCGAGCGGGGGACAGCTGATACGAAAAAGTATTTTTCATCCGGACAGTGTGAAATCGGGCTCTTTGTTCGGCGCTGCGAAGCGGAGGAGGCGGCTGCTTGCCGGGAGAGGTTTTCGTGCGCCTCTGCCAGATGTCAAAATTTAGCGGAGCTTGGAACGAGGGGAGAGCCTCGCTGTTACCGGAGAGCCCAGACGGCACGCTTCACAATACAGCAAACCGAAGCGGAGCCTTCTCCTTCTTCTTCTTCTGCTTTGTCATTCTTGTTACCTCGCTCTCTCCCGTCTCCGATGTCTCTGATTCGATAAAGCTCGAGGACCTTCGGCTCGATGGCCGGCTACGCCTGCACAGCTGACGTTCAATCGGTTCCTTCTGGCCAAATGCCCTCGACACTGTTGCGACCGAATCTTCAAAAAAAAAATGTCTACCTCTCGCGGGCCGGGAAACTTATCCCCGAGCTAGGTTCGCTGCAATTCAAAGTCTTTTCGAAAAGTTATTCGGCTTTCGGGCGCAACGGTCAAATGGACGGAGAGAAATGTTCCAGTAGTTTTATTTCAAGTCTGGTAGAGTTGTTGGCGACGGGTCGCTCTGGTAGAGTTTTAATACGGTAGAGTTGTCATAAGGTAGAGATGTTTCCTGGTAGAGTTGTGAGTGCCAGAGATGTAAATGTGCCCTTTTGAGGGCCTTTTGAGTTCCGACGAGGTGTCCCAAAAGTTTCCACCGGTGTTGCCAATCACAAATCAAGATTGGCCGATCAGTCGAGCGGTAAACACGATCGGTCATTCCGGATTAAATTCGCCGACGGTGAAACCCATCCCCGCTCGTCGGGCATGCCGGAGGGCAACGTTCCGTGTGCGGGCGCGACGTCTACGGCCTGGCCAGCAAAGGGAAGCCTCCACCCCCTTTACACACGTTAACGGTACGTATCGAGTCGAATAACGTCGCGGGGGTTCCAGCAAGCACAGCCAGCCGTATGTCGTCCGGTGTACATGCACCGTGTACACACAGAGGGTCGAACAGACCCGCGCGTATGGCCCTCGGCACGGCATAGCCACGGATAGGTAAATCCCGTAAATGACCGGAAGCCCACGCCATAGCGGCGATGCAGACGAGATACAGCCGAAACTCCGCGTCGGATGCCTATGGTACAAACCGGTCGTCCACGCATTCCCGTCAACCGTGGATAACCATTCCATCCGACCAGCCTTCCCCCTCTCCGACCCCCCTTCCCCCCTCTCGCCGAACCGGCACGAGCTCTACATACTCGTTTAACTATTGTATATGTCGCGCACACCTATCTCGACGAGGACTGGCCGGACAGCGTGTTACACGCGTGTTTATACGCCGTCGGGAGCGTTTTGGGTTCAACGCTCGACATCCGGACCGAAAACATACAATCCGTTGTCTTGTTTATCATCACGCCTGGCTTTTTTCCACCCCTGTTGCGAACAACCAGAGGCGGTATTTTTTTTTGTTTTTTTTTTTAACCTTCGAATGGGGTTTTAACACCCGGCGTTGCAAAACTGATGCATATTTTTCTTCCAATTCAGAGCGCGAATAAAAAAAATGACATTTTCGGGGAGTCGGTGGATAAAGAAATATTGTTTTCTCTGATCGAAAAAAATTTGCTATCAAAGCTTCCACTGGTTTCATAAAAATCCTCGTTAAACTATCATCTGCGTGTTACATGCGTGTTTGTACGCCGCAGGGACCATTTTGGGTTCAACACTCGACATGCGGATCGGCAACATACAATCCATTGTCTTGTATATCATCACGTGTGGCTTCTTTTCACCCCTATTCGAACGACCAGAGGGGGTATTTTTTCGTTTGTTTTTTCTTAACCTTCGAACGGTGCGCTAACCCGTTATAGCAAAACTGATGCATTTTTGTTTTTATGTTTTTATACAGAGCGTGAGTAAAAGGGAATGACATTATTGTCGGATAGAGAAATATTGTTTGTGGGAAGGACTGTAGTAAAAAAATATGCCATCGAAGTTTTAACTGGTTTTAACTAAATCGTTTCGTGGAGTCGATTATCGATCTATGGACTCGCCTCGGGGTCAATATGAACTCGGATTTCGCTCGAAGCCCGGGAAAAAAGTTATTGTCGCGCAATGGCAGCCTCGAGGAAGTGGTAGACGCGATAAATCACCGGGGGTCAACACGCTGAGGCTATTGTACGGAGTAGCGTAAATCGCGTAAGAAAGGTGGACGGGGAGAGCGCGCGCAGCGAAAAGCCCGCGGGGTGGCAATATGTGTCCGCGGGTTAATGCACGTCAGGATCGGGATAGAGGTACATTTATCGCCAATATCATTTTAACTTCTCTATAAATTTTATCATTTTTCTTTTTCCCCGGGTTTAATATGAAAATAAGATTGAACTCTTTTTCGATAATAGGGGGGTAGAACATTTTTTATGATGATGATAATTACGATTATGATGCAATCGTTCTCGGAGAAAAAAGGCAACGTGCACTCGTCGATTGTTTCTCGGCGGAGTGCGATCAGTCATCCCCCGACGCGAAGACCAGAGATGTAAGTAACCTTCTCCACGCGTCGGTTAATGTACGAGAGAGCGATCTCGTTTTGCGGCTCTCTCGAGGCGGCGAACGGAACACAGCTGGAGGAAACGAGAAGAGCCTCCTCTTGTACTCGTCGAGGAGAACCGACGGTTCTCAGGAAAGGCGTATTATGCGCGAGAGGGCGAGCGCGATCTCTACCGCCGAGGGATCCGGCGAGAGTGCCGGAGGGAGAACATACCCTCCCGCGAGTACACCAATCTTGAATATCTTACGGTGGAACAACCTACCATCGATCACTTCCTCTTCCGGCTCCGCGCCTTTACGACGCCTTTCGTAATTTTTCATTTAGGGACGATTAACGGATCTATCCATTTTTTTTCAACGGAAAAATAATAATAATTCTGCGCCTCTTGGCGAATTTAATTACGACCTCGTACAGAAAATTTTCAAATAATTGAATTGAGTTAATACTTCGCAAATCGCTAGAATAAAAACTCTTTCGGATCATCTTCCAGCCACTCTTTTGAACAGAGAACAAAAAAAAATCCTTTCCAAAAGTTCCTAAAAGTTGACATTTTTTACGGTAATATTTCGTTGATAAAAAATGTATTTTTTATCACCGCGTTTTTTAATCTGGATTGTTACGAGGAGACGTTGTGTTCAAGTGAATTTTTTTTCTTTTTCTTGACTTTCTCCGCAGTACAAATGCGAGGACGCGCGGATTCGCGAGGCAGCTTCACACGGATTAAAAAGTCGTGAATAAGGAGAAGTGCACGGGGAACGATGAATGCGGACTATCACTGATCTATAATTTTTTTCATAAAAAAAATAATAATCATTCCACGTCTCTTGGCGACTGCAATGAAGACCAGATGCATAAAAATCTCTGAATAACCGAATCGCGTCGTGAACCACGCGATACAAACTCTTCAACATAACATTCCAACGACTCTTGAATAAACGAAACAGAGAACGAAAAACTACCTTCCGAAATTCGCCAAAATTATAAATTTTTTAAATGACCAACGTTAATATTTGAATAAAATATTGAATAAAAGAAACTATTTTTGTTCGTAGTATTTAGTCTCCCCATTGAATGGGGGACACGTCTCAATCGCGCGAGGCCACGGACGATGAGTTTAAAGCGACATTTTTTTGCCGTCTCTTTTTCTTCCTGCACAGTGCATATGCGCGAACACGTGGATTCGCGGGGCAGATTCGCGCGGATTAAAAAGCGAGTAGTGTGTCGTCGTCGTGAATAAGGAGAAGCGCACGTGAAACGGTAAATGGGGGGCCCTCGTTTGTAGCGGTATTCCCTCGGTGTTGTATGGTTGCCGAGAGTTATGAATGAGCTTAGAGCCCGCAGCGGCGTTCGTACATCTACGTGGATATTGGATCGTGTGTCCGACGGGTAAGCGCGCAGGTGTGTGCATGCTCCTAGGCACGTAGGCCCATTCGACTGTGTGGATGCCTGTCGACGAGCCCGCATACGCGCACGCAATATGGTAAACGCGCATATCCCGATACACTGTTCGGAGGCTTATAAGCGCACACATACGTGGGTGCATTCACGTGAAACTCGCCACGTCACGTTCAAGCCAAGCCGCCTGTGTCTCTCCATGCCCGACTGCTCGACACCTCGCTCGGCCGTCGCGTGGGCGCTAAACACTCTCTCGCCGGCTAACAATCCAGTTTTATAATTTCTTTCGAAACGCGCCATTTCGCGCGCCGGCTGAATAAGGGAAAGGTCGGACGAGTGACTATCATCTCGGCTCATTAAAGTAACAATATTTCGTCGATAAAAATATCGATTATTATCAATTTTTATTCAAACTAAAAACTTGAAAATTATGAAAAAAAGATTGTTAACCTCAAATGTAAATTTTAATTGTTCCCACTACTGAAATAAAAAGTATTCGGGATATACAATTTCTTTTATCGACAATTTTTTTATGAGAGCTACGTATATTTTTGTCCATGTGGGTAAGATCTTTTTTTTATTTAAAGCGAATTTTTAATTGGGCTCCGGTGCTATCTTCATTTTTTAATAACGTTACAAATAAATGATTGCTAGAAAGCTGGGACTGTGACATCATCGATTATTAACACCAACGTCCTATATTACGCTCGTCCTATCGACTATAAAATCACTTTATTGTCTCATTGTCTCTTGCAGGAATAGATACCCCATCATATATTGCACGGTAATCGCGCGCTGCGTGTTTGCTCAATTTGCATTTCTCTTTGCCCCCTCAGCGAGCAGTCGTAAAACGATCCCGTGCATACCGCGTGGGTCTCCTTTATCTTCTTCTTTCGCTGACTCTTTGCCACACTCTCCCTCGCCCACACGATAAAACACCATGAAATTTTACGTATATATATATATATATATATGTGTGTGTGTGTGTATGTGTGTGCATATACATATATTTTTTTTATCGTAACGCACATTACCCAGATAATTATGCAACTTCTCTCTGGCCCTGTATTCATAACGATGAATCATCGAGCATAGCACACCGTAATGTTAAAAATTTTTTTTTAAGCTCTTATCAGTTTGTTCTGCGCACTCCACTAAATCAGTCCTTCTCCCTGTACACGGGGTATAATATGTCCGGATGACTCTACATCCGAGCCGTCACATGGCAGATAAGCCCGGATACTCCCGAAATAAATCTGGCTTTCCAATGGAAATTAACGAAATGCCAATAATAAACCATCCGACTGTCGTGCAAATCATCCCGTTCCTAAAGTTTCGCTTCGTCCCGGAGAAAGCTTTATTTATATAGAAACAAAAAATCGTTAAAAATAACCTCGGGCAGTTGTTCTCAATAACGATCGAGACCATTTTTTTAATTGACTAAAAAAAAAACACCCGAAAATAGATTCACTTTAACAGTCCGAGGTAGCCCGAGAAAATAAATTCCCGACCTCGTTGTTTTTTTGTCACCTTCACCGGCTGCGTCGCCAACGAGCATTTTCACCGATTCGAATTCAATAACCGAGAAATTCGGTTACGTCGCTTCCGATAACAGTCCGGCGGTCGTGTTTTTCGCCCCGTTTCTATTTCCATAGCCTCAGCGATAGTTTATCGTTTGGTTGGCTCGTCGCGAGTTACGAATTCACCATTTACGTTCCCGAAGACCGACGCTGTAGATCCGATCTCTCGTCTCTCCGGAGAGCGCACACAGAGCCTCGGCATCTCCCCTTTTTTGTTCGCTCTGACCTTTCGCCGGCCGGAGCGCTTTCCCCGAAGTCTCGTTCGGTGAATCATCGTTCGGCGGTCGCGTTACACTTGGCCTCTTCGATAACCGTCGGCTTTCCTCGGTCGAGTTATGCGCGCAGTGTTCAATAATAATCATAACAACAACAACGAGGTCCCGAGGGACGAAGAACGAGGCTACGTGCCGCGTTACTCAATAATCGGATTCCGGTTGCACAAGAGCGTCGATAGGAGCGAGAGAGGAACCAGGATTAACGCGGACAGGCGAATTACTTAATTATGAGGATAGCGGGCCGGGCGGAGAGAGGGTTTAATGAACGATGTTAAAACATCGCCTGTCTCGGTGCTTGGAAACTACTAGGGGGGACGAACAAGGTTTCGATGTCCACGGTGTGTTGTTAGGTCCCACAGGCTAACGGTCGAAGGGGCGGGAGGGGTCTATAGATGGCGGGTCGGTCGAGTACGTGGAAAAAGGTTCGCTCCTGGCCGATGCATTAACACGATGAACGGGCGGTAGAGGCGCGCGCGCGAATGGCTCTCGAGCACTCTTCACTGACCTCAGGCATTATTATCAGTTTAGCTCGTGCCCGGCGTCATTACGTCGTCGACACCGGTCCAATGTCGCACCGTTACCGATAGGGTTTCACCCTCGGGGGACAATGGTTGGCCGGGGATGGGGCACAGTCGTTGGCCACTGTAAACGTTAAGGCTTCGCGGCGCGAGGTCCTATCGGTACCGCTAAGCCGAAGAAAGGCAGGGGCCACTTGACAAGGATTCAACCTTGCGATGCTCGTGGTGAGAAATTGTATCGACCGGAGGGGTCGACAATTTTTTTTTGTCGACGGACGAATAACTCGTGCAAATGTTCGTCGGAGGAAAAGTTTGCTTGTCGGGTATGAATAAAACGACAATTAGAATGCTTCGAATATGAATGAAAATATGAATACTGACAAAAGTTCCAGATAGGGGAGAGCGGGGTAAAATGGGGTTTTTGGGCAAAACAAAATTTTCCAATAATTTTTGGATCGGACAAGGTGGAAAAACTGGGCAGAAAACCCTAATGTATCCGATAGGGAGAATTCGGGCAACCAAAAATTATTGGAAAATGACGTTTTGCCCAAAACCCCGCTCTACCCTACATTATATATTTTTTTAGATAATGGATTTTTTTTAAGCTGATGAAAATGTACGGAGAGCCAGTGACCGAAATAATCTTCTAAGAAACCAATGGCCGTGCCATTTTCTCCGGCAGGATATATCACCAAGTGTGGAACGCAGCGCCGCGCTCCCCGGAGAGTCCGACGTGTTATTACCGAAGATTGAATTTGTTGCGAAAGTAGGTCGAAGCGTGGCGAGGAGGAGCGAGTTTGCAGGGTATGCGAGCACGAGAAGTGGGGGAGGTGCAGTAAGAATGTTTCTTTTTGCGCCTGCCATTTTTCCATGAAGAATTTTATAGCCTCCCGAACGGAAGTAGCGAGGAAGCGGAGGAAGAATGCATCGAGTTATTTCATTTTATGGAGCGACATCGACAGTATTACGAGAAGCTCGCGATGCACTCATGCCCGCCCGTTTCGTACCGGTGTCCGCGCTGCGGTTCGGCGAACGCGACCGAGTCGGGTTTTCTCGGTGTCTCAGCGAATCTCTTAACATCGTTCTTTTTCCGAATTATTTTTGTGTCAGTCGATTACCGAGACTAAAAGTATGTGCTAGGTCGACGGCTTCGGGTAACTCGATACCTACGCTGCGGACTCGGACGTCGTCGTCATAACCAGCGCGCCGTCTAGCCCGACGACTGCGGTTCTCATTCCGTGCGGCAAAAGAACAACCCCGGCGGCTGCGAAACAGTCTTTTTAAGAGTGTACGTAGTACGGGGCATTGCGGGTACTTTTATCGAACGCTGAGAGGCGTAAGGGCCCAACTTCCATTTTTGGATGCATGGCTTTCGCGCCCTTCTGTTTCTAAGGAGTTTGTACATGTACGCGCCCCCGTGGGCTCACGTGTGGACCCGACGACGAGGAGTCTCGCGCATTACGAACGAAAGACATAAACCCGGTAACGACTAAGGGCCGGGCCCGAGCCCGTTACTTCGCGACTCGGCATGCCGGACGAGAAATAAAAAAAACAAGCGAGTCGACAATTTCGTACACGAGAGACTCGTACGAGTACGACCTGCTTCAACGAGACTCAACTTTTCTTTTTTCTTCGATGGTACATATATATACGTGTAACGAGTGGGATGTATAGAGCGACGATAAAGTAAAATGAAGAGGGATTCGTAACACGGGTGGGAAACGAAGTTTCGCGATAATTGGCAAAGTTGCAGGTCGGAAAGTTAGCGCGGTATCTTTTTTTTAACAAAAAGGACGACCCGACGGAAAGCCGGAAAATTATTTATTCAAGGTGGGGTAATGAGATTCGGTGGTAACTTTTGTACCCTCCAGTTCCGTTTCGCAAGGATGTCTTACGATTTTTTTTTCGGATGGCGGTCGATATCACGGAAGTGAAAGTATATTTTGCACGTGCCATTTTTATTTTTAAGATAGATCAAGATTTCGATATAAGGGAAGCCATATCTGCGCGAATGAAAAAGGAGACTTGAAATATTTATCTTCGAGCATTTCTTTCCTGCGTCCAAGCTTATTCGCAGATTCCCAGCGCGATACGAATAGCCGAAGGTAACGGTGAAGAGATCACGTGGCGTTAGATCCGAGACCGGAAACTCGATACTTCTACCCCCTCTTCCACTCCGGACCGTGCGGACCGGACTAGAGTCTCCGAGTTCGCGTGTCCGATAGACGATATTCGGTTTCACACGGTTCGCCACACGTATGTTTTATTATTCCATCGGCAAGCATCGGTGATTTTTCAAAATTCTGCGCGCATCGGAATTCAGAAAAAGGTAAACATGATAAACAATAGAATAATATAGTAATAAGTGGAATAGTAACAATAAAAGTGGAACAATAATCCCACAATAAATACCCTTCGATATTCGCAAAAATAATTATTTTTTTAATCTTAAAATTCAGTTTATTTTATACGGATGGGGGTCTAAATTACGAAAGACCAAATGTAGAACGACGATTATTTCGGAATTCATAATAACGAATATTAAAACGAAGAAAAATAATGTATTCGAAATTTGTATATTTGATGCATTACTGAGCTGAAAACTGTTTCACCGAAAGGTTATTTATTCTAATACGCATTAAGTCGAAATAATTTTTTTAGGCTGTCTGTGCTTTGAATGATCGAAATATAATTTTTCATGATGTAGAAAGTGGATGTTTTCGGAATTGTAAACGGTGAATAGCTTTTATTCTTGATAGCTAATTTACCGAAACAAAACATTTCGAGAATATAAATTTCAAAAACATAAAACTTAAATATGCAAAATATCGAAGGACCATAATAGCGAATGACGAAATGGCGCACAATGAATATTTTGTGCGCTTCTTTACGAAGCTTCATCTTACCGATGAAAGGAAGTTCGAGTAAGACGATGCATGAGGAAAAGATGAAGAGGGGATTTGATCGGATACGTTTATTCCCCGAGAATTGAATCACGTCGGGACCGCGGTGTTATCTTCACAGCGGCGTACGCGAGATTCTCCGTGAAACTGCCCTTTTCTACTCTTCCCCCGTAAATTTTCGTCGGATTTATTTTAGTTGATCCGTCGAATGCACCGAGCTGGGTCGGAGAACAAAATACATACGTACGGTCCATTCACGGACTGAAGTCTGAATTCTTCGCCTGCGCGAGTCAATGTCGATCCAGAAGAAAATCAAATTTTTATACGCACCGACGGGCTCTCTTGTCTTCCCTTCGGTATCTTACATCCATGTGCACATATATATATATATATATATACATATACATATACATATATATATATATATATTTACCTGCAGGGAGGGCTGAGCGAATATAAATTCACAGTTTCCCGCAGTACCCACGTATACGGACAAAAGCCAAGGAGAGAATCTCGTGGATAAGCGAGAGTTCTTCGCTCACCTTTCCGGCGTCTATATAGCCTATCTTATCTCGGCAACGCGCGCTCGGCTCGACGAGATAAAAGGAATGAGCGCCCGATTATCGAGGCATAGCGTAACACTCGCGCCTCACGTTTCGTTCCTTCATTCTTTTTGTTTCTTCAATTTTTTTAATGAACACATTTACTTGACACGTAAAATCTGGATTGAGACACATACCACAGTTAAACCAGAATTTTATTACACTCTACTGGCACTTAATGCCTTCATAAATCGATTTAACAACTCCAGTTTATTAACTCACCGTAAATTGCATCCGTCTTCCAGATACCTCAAGTTTTTATCTCTAAACTGCCTGAACATAATCTGACTAATAATAACGATAAATACATTTTTTTAAATAGTGTCTTTTACCCATTGAGTAATTCTTCCCCTCCGTGTCTGATCTCTAAAAAAATAGAAGAACCGAAACTGCGCTGAAAAGATTTCACTTTTTTCTTTTTTCACCACCAATAATGCGCAGCTAAATTCATGATGGCTCAAAGTCAGAGAATCGGCGTCGATCTTCGGTAAAGTTTCTCCGGAGGTAAATACTCGGTTATTTACATTTTTTAAAATAGTGTCTTTTACCCATCGAGTAATTCTTCCTATCCAAAAAAATAGAAGAACCGAAACTTCGCTGAAAAGTTCTAGCTTTTTTCTTGTTTCACCACCAATAATGCGCAGCTAAATTCATGACGGTTCAAAGTCAGAGAATCGGCGTCGATCTTCGGTAATGTTTCTTCGGAGGTAAATACTCGGTTATTTACATTTTTTTAAATAGTGTCTTTCACCCATTGAGTAATTCTTGCCCTCCGTGTCTGATATCTAAAAATATAGAAGAACTGAAACTTCGCTGAAAGGTTCTAACTTTTTTTCTTGTTTCACCACCAATAATGCGCAGCTAAATTCATGACGGTTCAAAGTCAGAGAATCGGCGTCGATCTTCGGTAAAGTTTCTCCGGAGGTAAATACTCGGCTAAAGTCGATTTAACATTTTCGCTCGGTAGGGAGAGGTCCCGGGGAGTTTCCTGGCGATGCAACGAGAACGCGTCTCGTTGCATGCAGAATGAACTGAAACGTATGCATGTATGCGTGCGAGCGGGGGTGAGCGGGGAGCGAGGCGGATATTTTCGTAGCGAAGACGTCGGGCTGGTTCGCGGGAAAGCGGGGGAGCGGGAGGGAAGCCTCGGTTAGAGGTGAGTCACGAGAGGGAATCGAGGAAGAAAGGTATTCGAGAAGTCTGCTGCTGGCGCGCAGCTCTCGGGCGCGTTCCCTGGCTCGGAGGGCGCGGATAAGAATCTACCCGGGGTACCGAACGTCGCCGTCGTCGTTCTCGTGCCGCTCTTCTCTTCCTACTTCTCTCGACGGCGCTATATACCGAAAACTCACAGCTCGACGAGCAGCCGCTCGAGAGAAGAGCACGCTATTTTACAACTGGAGTATCCAAGAAATTGTCTCTCAACTGTGGGTGTGTATATTCCTCTTACGCGATGTTATCTGCCCGTACAAAGAATGACTCAAGCTTTTGCTAGCGAGATCTTTTTAAATTTTTTTATTCATTTATTTGATTCCCCTTAAGGTAACGGTACCGATGTTCGGACACGTCCCAATCTTCAGACACTCCTATGCAGATCTCATTTATTCCGAATTGAAGTATTGAAAATCCATTATGACACTTCTAATCGTAACTGCAAACATTATATGATGCACAGAAAAAAAGTTACACAAGGTTTAAGCCTAAATTATTCTCTATTGTTGAATTCTGTTAAAACACCAACGATATAGTGTCCGAAGAATGGTACAAGCGTTACTACATACGCGACCTAATAATCGGACAGTACGAAAAGGTTAGGTTGGCCAGTTTTCTACGTATCT
>JAPYZD010004064.1:0-17947 GCA_030522725.1 Ichneumoninae sp. B BG-2022a
GGGGGGGGGGTCGTTGAAACTCGGCGCGGACTTCTCGTCTTGGAGAATCGAGTGAAGATTTCACTGGTGTAGCGAGATAGAGTTCGGGGGAGATTCGAGGATGATGTGTACAGCGATCCTATGCAATCTTTGGAACTTCTCAAGGGTCATCGGTTGACATCGAAACTAAATTAATTCCTGCACTCTGATCAACGTTAAAAAGAATCGCATTTTTTTTTAGTTTGGAATTTACTCATTGGGTTGAAAAAAATGATATAAGATCATTTTCTTAGAGAGGATCATCGATGAAGATAATAACTAAATTAATTGCTGTACTCGGATCAACGTCAAAAAGAATCGCTACCTTTTTTTTTAGTTTAGAATTTTCACATTGGGTTGGAAAAAAATTATATTAGATCCTTTTCTTGGTGAGGATCATCGATTGAGATAAAAACTAAATTAATTGCTGTACTCAGATCAACGTCAAAAAGAATCGCAATTTTTTTAGTTTAGAATTTACACATTGGGTTGAAAAAAAATTATATTCGATCTTTTTCGTGGAAACGATCATCGATTAAGATAAAAACTAAATCAATCGCTGTACTCTGATCAACGTTAGAAAGAATCGCAATTTTTTTTAGTTTAGAATTTCCACATTGGGTTGAAAAAAATTCTATTATGGATCTTTTCTTGGCGAAGATCATAGATTGACATAAAAACTGAATTAATTGCTGTACTCTGTATCGACGTTGAGAAGACTCGGTATCTTTCTTTTTAATTTAGAACGTTCAGATTTTGTATCGAAAAAATTATATCGTAGATGTTTCTGATGAAACTGAATTAATTGCTGTACTACGATCATTGCCGAAGGGGATTGATGTCTTTTTATTTATTTATAATCTCCACATTGGATTGAAAAAAAATGATATAATGAATCTTTCTTGGCGAGGATGATGTTCCGAATTAACTTTTTTCGTTTTGCTTCTCTTTAGTTATGGAGTGGGAAGGCGAAACGTTGGAGATGACACGGATCTCGAGGCTCGGAATGGGCGCCTACTTGTGCATAGCGAGCAACGGAATACCACCGGCGGTTAGCAAGCAGATCAAAGTTTCCGTCGACTGTGAGTACATCCTTAATTACCATGGTGTATAATTCATACCTAATTGATAGCCCATTCAACGTGCTCGAAATACGGAATACCGGAATTAGTTGGGTAATTGTCAACGGTTCTACAACAAACGACGATTTAAAATTAAACTCCCTTAAGCGCATCAAGAGGGGCTTCACCGATTTTATTTCCTTTAATGTAGGTAATATTAACAATATATATATATATATATATATATATATATATATTATCGATTAATTGAAACTCCCACTTTAAAAAAAATTTACGTCCTGGAAATTTTGGTTGCATGATCGAACGCACCGCCGCGATTGATCGACAGTTTTACGATACTTCGATATGAGTTATTTTTTGGTTTGAAGTCTGAGGTCGGTGGAGCTTTACTTTCTAAAAAAATCCGATCGTTCTTGGAAAATAATGAGAATATCCGAGTACACAGTAGGCGCATCGGCACCTGTGCAAGAGCAGCCGTGGTAACTACTGCAATTACTTGAGCAATTGTCAACGGCGACAAACGACAAAATTTACTTTATTTTAAATTAATAATTTAATAATTTAGATTTTATTTTCATTAAATTAGGTAATATTTAAAAATATATATTATCGATTAATTGCAACACCCACTTTAAAAAAATTTGACGTCCTGGAAATTTTGGGTGCATGATCGAACGCACCATCGCGATTGATCGACAGTTTTACGATATTTCGATATGAGTTATTTTTTATTTATAGCCGAGAAATAAAGAATGGAACAGGGGTCTTTGGTCTGAAGTCGATGGAACTTTACTTTCTCAAAAAAATCCGATCGTTCTTGCAAAATAATAAGAATATCCGAGTACACAGTAGGCACGTGTGCGAGAGCGGCTGTGGTAACCGGAGCCGTCCGACTCGGAGCCAGAGGGATGGTTTGCCGTTTTACTTAGGGTCGCGAGTCAAACGAAGACGAAGCGGCGACGTTCCGGTTTCGCAAAGCGTGGGTTGAAAGGCGTTGTACGCACGAGTCTCCTCTGCTTTTCTCGGTCGACGAGAACGAGCCTCCCCGCAGACCCGGCAGACGAGCTCCTGTGTCTTTCACATTTACCACCCGGGCTTTTGTCTGACGGCAATTTGTCCTGCATTACTACTACCTCCGTTGACGCCGGTCCCGCGGATTCGTAGTCCTTCTGACAAGCCACCTCAGATCTCGCGTTTATACCTGAGAAGAGCGGCAGCGAGTTCGAGGGGAAAAAAAAATGAGAGGAAAAAAGAAAAACCCTCAAAGAGCTGAACGCGAACTCGTAACGCTTCTTTAACCGCATGCGTTGCTTCTTCTTTTTTCATGTCTTTTTTTAATCTCCACTCTCGCTTTTCCACTACGTGGCTGGCAGTTCTTTCGTTGCCTCTTCTTTAGCATGTCAAAGAGGCCCTTTTTTTAGGCAGCCCAGTCGGAGCTTTTGATTCGCAATAATTTCTCTTTTTTTCTGGCTTCGTTCTCGTCGCAAGAAACCCTTTTGTGAAACTCGAGTGGAGCCTTTTTTTTATTCTTCGCGCAATAATTTCATAATAATTTTCGCACGGCGAATCGCCGTGAAATTGAAGCTCCGACTTTGCGAATCTTTAACACGGAAACCAACGGCGCTGCACCCGATACGATTCGAATCTGGCGTATTCGCGGATGTTGGAAAATATTTTCTGACACGAATAATTTCTCGATATCGAAACTCGGTTACGAACGAGTCGCAATACATTTTTGATGCTCTTATCGGCACACAGAATAATCACGTTGCACATTTTTCAGGGAGATTTTGTTCATCGATCTCGATTTTTTCTTCGCAATTTTCTTGCTTCATATTTTTAATTTTAGAGTTGAACCTTTTTAATTATTTTTCGCGCAAGAATTTCACTGTTTCCTCACGGCGGATGGCGATTGCCTGGAAAATGAAGCTCCATTTTCGCGAATCTTTAATCCGAAAAAACGATGGTTCAATGTCCGATACGATTCGAATCCGGCGCATCCGCGGATCTTGAAGAAGATACGAAACGAATAATTTTCCGATATCGAAACTCGGTTACGAACGAGTCGAAATAGATTTTAATGCTCTTACCGGTACACGAAATAATCTTGTTGAAAATTTTTCAGGGATATGTTTTCGTCGATCTCGTTTGCCAGTTCGAGGCTGCACCTTGACTGGGGAGAGACCAGTTCGATTCTTTATTCGCAATTTTATTTCTTCATATGTTTAGTAGTAGTAAAAGAAAATTTTTCCCTATGGATTTATGTATTTATTTATTTATTTATTTTTATGTATTTATTTATTAATGCAATACATTTATACAATTATCATATTTTACTATTTTCACACCAGACGATAATTATACACATTGACAAATAGTCATCGACGTGAGTCCTTCAGCCCTCATATTTTTATTTAAAAAATAGCCCCTATTTTTTATTTTTCGTGCAATAATTTTCTAATAATTTCGGCACAGCGTATGGCGAATTGCTTCGAAAATGACACCCCAATATCGCGAATCTTTAATTCGTAAACCTATGGCGCTGTGTCCGATACGGTTCGAATCTTAGAAAAAATGTACGAATAATTTCCCGATACGGAAACTCGGTTAGAAGGAGTCGAAGTAGATTTTAAACGCTCTAACGCGGTACACAAAATAATCTCTTTGAACATTTTTCAAAGAGATCCGCTCTTCGATCTCGTTTGGCCGTTTGAGGCCGTGCCGCGCCTTCACCGGGGCGACTCCGGCCCTGGTGCGGCCCGGGCTATAACGCGGGCACGCTCGACGATAAAGTACAGATTAACAAACTGCAGCGGATTATTTCGGGGCAGACCGGCGTGCGCGGCGGTCCCGACGGGGCTCTCTTTTATACGACGTTCGCACCGTCGGGGTACGACGCGAAGATTAATTAAACGCATGGACAGATTACACCTATCCGCTCTAGACTCAACGGTCCGGGGCTCCGCCGCTCGGTCTCCCGCGCTGCAAAACTCCGCTCGACGGTCCGATGACATTACCGAGTTTACGACTTGAAAAACTGCTGTTACTGCCCATAGTCGACGCGCCACCGACTCGTTCTCGCCCCACTAACCCAGACGACGTTATACCGACGCAATTATTATACGGCCATCCACTTACCGGCCCGGCTTTTTTAACAACATGGACAAGTCGGGGGGGAGCTCTTTAGTTACCTCGTAAACTATCAATATCGGACAATTTCTGACTAGTTCGGACGATGGACGTCAAGTTTTTTATATGTCTGTCCCAGACGGAAATCCCGTCGAAATTTTATTCATCGGAGTAACGAAATATGAATTGTTACAACCAGAAAAAAAAAGTATTTGACGGCCACCGTTTCTTTCGTTTAAGTAAAATATTTATTTCTTTCAAATAAATATTTATTTCATTTAAGTAACTATTTACTTAATAAAAATAACTATTTATTTAAGTCAAATAAATATTTTACTTAAACCAAATAAACGGTGGCCGTCAAATAAAAAATTTTTCTGGGTGTAGTCGGTCTTTAAGACGTATTTTCTACAATCTTTATAAATAATTTTACAAATAAATTTATATGTATAAACTTATATATAGTTATATATAAATATATATAAATAAATGATGATGCAATTATTACACAGCCTTCCACTTGCCGCCCGGTTCTTTTAACAACATGGACAAGTCGGGGGTTTTACGAGGTAACTCTTTAGTTACCTCGTAAACTATCAATATCCAACTACAATTTCTCTCCAGTTCGTACACTGGATAAGTTTTTTAAAAATATATTTGGCCGAGACGTAAATCTCGTCGAAATTGTATTCCTCGGAGTAATCGGAATACAAATTATTATTCTATTTATTCTCCTCCAGATATCCGTAGTATCGACGTATTTTCTATAATCTTTATAAATAATTTCATATATAAATAATTTTATAAATTGGGGCATAGGGTTTTCCATCTACTTGCACCCAGAAACATAACTTATTTACATGCATCCTCAGATAAACATTTCTTTGGTTTCAATGAATAGTGTAATTGATTAAAAAAAAAATTAATTAAAACCCAATACATGTTTATTTGTGGAGCGTCCATAAAATAAATGATTTTTTTGGGTGTGTAATTGGGCTTGGCCCGTTTTTATCAAAATAAATTAATTAATTAACAGCGAGGAAATTATTACACTGTGACCCACTTGCCGTCCAGCTCTTTCAACAAAACGAACAACACTGATAAAAAATACGGTTGAATCAACTAAGATTCGGGCAGGGACGTTCAACTAAATATTTTTGAGTCATTAAAATATTTTGTTCGACCTAGTAAATATTTATTTGAACGTCCCTGCCCGAATCTTAGTTGATTCAACCGTATTTCTTTATCAGTCAAGTCGGGATGATTTCTTCAGTAACCTCGCAAGCTATCGATATCCTCCAACAATTCCTCTCCAGTCCCTACGCCGTACAATTTTTCCCACGCGTCTCGCCGTGCCAAAAATCACGTCAAAAGTTTATTCCTCGGAGTAACAGAACACAAATTCTTATTCCATCTCCTCAATCTTCGTTCCTCCAGATATTCGCACTATCGACGTACTCCCTATAATCCCTCATACCTTTCACCCTCATCTTTTTTCCTCTCTCTCCCTCTCATTCCCTATCCTCCTCGAATTTCTTATTATAATTCTTTTTTTTCAGCAAGTTTTTCAAATCTTCTTACCTCTCCTTTTTATTTTATTTTTTTACCTATCGAGGCTTTTGCAAACGTAATAAAGATTTATCTTCCTATCACTCACTTTATCTATCCATCTCTCGTACCTCTCTTAACTTTACGTCGAACCGAGATAATATACTGTACACTATATAGCCTCCGGGTATAGAAGCGATGCGGGGCGCGCCCAGGAGCGGTATCATCAGGAGTCGAGCGATATATATAGTGGAGCTGCCGCCGAAAGGATGGCGGCAGAGATTGGGGTGGTGAGGGGAGGGGGGGGGGGGGGGGGGCTGCTTGGTGCGGAGGGGTCGGCGATATCGGTAGTGCGAAAAGAACGAAACATGTTCGGCCGGCGGAGCGGGAAGGAGGAGAACCGACCGGCAGGGTACGCGCGGAAAGTCGGAAGGGATGGTGTGCGCACAGTGTAGGTATACCGACCTGCGAGATCGTCGAGAGGAGCCCGAGTCACGTATAGGCGGTGATTCAAGCCCGTAGGATCTCTCCACCGCCTTCAACCCCCACCCCCCACCCCCAATCCCCTTCGACCCCCGTACCGAACTCCTCGCCACCCGTTGCCCTCCCGGGCCTTCGCCGGTTGAGCAATCTGTTATTAAAATCAGCAACGAGAAAAATCCGTGCCGTATCGCCGCACGGCCTGTATCCCGAGAGCTCGCCCTCTCCCCCGACCTCACACAAATGCTTGCTCCTGCTGCTGCTGCCGCTGCTGGCCCGACAGACGTGTTACGGCAAAAATTAAGCCACCTGCAAACTCGAAACGAAATTACCGAGTACCGCACCTCCGGAGTGCCCGAAGAGGTCGGGGCGAGACTCCCGCCGCTGCTGGGCTGCGCTCTCTGGGTCGCTGGGAGGGATGATGATTTTTTTTTTTTTTCTATCTTGCCCGCTGTGGATTCTGACTTTTTGGGCCTCTTGGCTCTCGGGCACTTATTGGCTTGGAGTCTAGTTCTGAAAGTGTTTAAAAGATGAGATTTTTTTTATGGGAATTTACTTACCTTTGGGATTTTTTTGGACGAGACTCTTGTCCCTGTTTGGGGGTTTGGGGCAGGTCGAAAATGGAATTGGGTTTCGGTCGCACGAGGATTCGATTCGTACGTCGTTTTCTTTACTTTTTTTTAATGTTGTTCCGAAAAATTGATAATTGATTCGTAATAAGTCAGTGATTGATATGAACCTGGCTCGACCGATATTGGAAATTTGTGTTCTTAATAGGTGAGCGAAAATAAACAAATGTATATATATATATTTTATTTTTAGATCAGAATTTGCTCATCTCTGGGGATTTTCAATCGAGATTCTTATTTTTGTTTGGAGGGTTTGAGATCAAAAATAGAATGGGGTTTGAGTCGGGCGAGGATTCGATTTGCTCGTCGGTTCTTTTTTTGGGTTTTTTAAACATTGGTCCGAAAAATTGCTAATTAAATGGTAATTAGTCGTTGATTGATATGGACCTGGATCGATCGATATTGGAAGTTTGTGTTCGTAGTGGGTGATGGAAAATAAAAAATAAAAAAACATTTCCGCAGAGCGCCGTACCGTGCAATCTCTTTTTTCGCCTCGAAACGCCAGCGTATTTCAATGGTTTCGCTGCTGCTGCTGCTGCTGCCAGGGCGATTATTTAAATCGTTGAGTCGCGCTCGTGCCAGTTCACCCCCGTCTACTACCCCGTAACGACTTTCCAGATGAACGCACGTGTCGACGATCCTCCTCACCCCCGCCTCCTCCCCTCCCCCCCCCCCGACCGGGGCAGATTGTAATTTAATTGATAAATTCGAAGGAAATTGAAGTTCGACCCGGAATTCGCGGTGCGGCAAAGCCTCAATGAAATTGATATTATAACCGCATTGAGCGCGTTCGATATTCATGCCCTGTGTGTTATATGCATTCGATGAAAGATAGCCGACTGAATGGCGACGTGGGGTTCTTGGTTCAATGCGAAATCATTTAGTTATCGCGGAATCAAAACCAAACAGTTTCACGTCGTTATTTTATCTAAGAAGGCTAATCATTAACGATGGGTCTGTTTGTGATACACGGTAAAAAAAAAAATTTGTACATTCAACAAATTCTTTTTGTTCACAATCAAAAAGTTTTCTCGTTAATTTTAGGATTTTTTCTGATCATCAAGTCGCATCGATGACTTAAAAAATAATTGTAAAATTAATAGGAAAAATTATATAAGTAGCCGGAAAAATTTGTGAAATTAATACAAAAGAATTGTCAACGTATTTGGACAATAGATGTTCATTAAATGTACGAACTTCCTTTTTTACCGCGTATGCGGAACAATTGCTGTACATCCAGCCAGGGTGAGGAAAAAAAAGTTTGTACATTTAACAAACACTTTTTGTCCACAAAGGTTCCGAATTCACTTCTCGTTAATTTTACGATTTATTCTGATAATCGAGTCGTATGAACGACTTAAAACGACATTAAAACATCTGCAAAAAAAAGTTTAAAATTAACCGAAAGAAATCCTAAAATCGACATAAAAAATTGTCTACGCTTTCGGACAATAAATTTCTCTTGAATGCACGACTTTTTTCCGAGTAGAAATTTTCGAGCGTTACAACGGGTCCTGATAAGGCCTTGTCAGGCCTTCTCAGGACCTTATCAAGGCCCGATGTAACGCGCAAAAATTTCTACTCGGCATTTTTTTCCGCGTATGTCCCCAGGAACTTATTGGCTTCAAAGCTCCCCGGAAACCGACAGACCCGGAGCACCTGCTCAGCCACGAAACCCCGGCATACATTTTTCATCTCTTCGATTACCGATTCTCCCGTGCGAGCTGAGAATAAAACAGCGCCAGGGCGTTGCAGAGATTGAGTTTTGAGATTGCAATCAAGATTGCCTCCCACTCTGCCTCCCCCTCCGCGGTCTTATCAGTTATGAGGTGGGCGTTTATTTAAATTTAAAACTGCAGATCGATTCACTCTCCGCCCTGTTCGGACTTTCCTCCCTCCTTCCTTCCTCATTCTCGTCACTCAGGAATTTTTTTTTCACCCTTCCCTTCCGTTTTCTCTTTTCCACCCTTTACCTCTATTTTCGTCCGCACGCACTCGCCGGACCGATTTATCCGTGCGCTTCGATCTCGCCTCTTCCGTCTCTCGTTCGTCGAAAAAAAAAAAAAAAAAAATCCTCGCCCAACGTAGCTGAACGCACAGTGGACCGAGTGCAGTCTCTTTGTCCACCTTCCATTCTCGGCTACTCTAATTCCCGGCTCTTGTCGATCGTCCTCCTTGGCACGTCCCCCGAAAAACTCATTAACGTGTCTCCAGGCTTTCTACGAGGGTGAACCATCGCCCTCCCGCGACGAGGACGCCGAGCTTCCCGGTGCGAGGAAGGTGCGACGTTTCTCCCTCCGGCCACCGGGAAAAGCGAATTTCTGCAGGCCTTCTCTCCCGAGGTTCTACCCCCGGAGCCCGGCGCACTTTGGAGAACACGGCGAGGAAATCGCACGGGGCTTCTCGGAGGACGAGCAACCGGGAAGAGGGTCGGACAGAGCGAAAAGGAGACACACAGCACGACGGAACTGTGTCGCTCGTGTACAATCGCAAGCCGCAGAGGCGAGTCCTCCGTTCTCTTTATTTCGCTTCGCGGGATGGAAGAATAAGGCCACGGGAGACGAGGAAGTGCGAAGGGGACGAAGCGATATAGAGGATGGACCAAACTTTTTTTTTCTGTCTTCTGCGGGGGGATAAAAAAAAATTGAAAAAATTATGAGTTTGAGGTAGCGAGATTTGGAGAGTGTGATCATTTTTTTTCGGTCGTTCGGTTAACCGTTCGAGAGATATGGCACTTTATAGAAACGGCTGTGCTGAATAGCCAGTCATTAAAGCGCTAAGCGAATTGTTTTATAAAAAAATAATTTAAAGACATACATTTTTCGAGATTACTTTAAGAATTTCAAACGTTAAGAATTTTAAACGTTAAGAATTTCAATTATCAAAGAATTTGTTTTGACCAAAAAAATTTGCAATTATATATTTTTTGGTTGGTCTGCATAAAGTCTCGGTGGAGTGGCGGTGTTGGATGGGAAAGATGTGAATCACCGTCGGAAGGTTCGAGGGATGGGTAATTTATACAAATGACTCTGCAGAGTGGAGAAACCCAGTCGTTAAAGAGCTGATCGAAGTATTTTTAAAAAATTGTTAAAAATCAAACGAGAGTTAGTCCGCGATTTTTCGAGATCATTTTACGAATTTCAAACGTCCAGTTATCAAAGAATTTTTTTTTTTTGTTAACAAATTTTCAATTATATATTTTTTGGCGAAGCCTGTATAAAGTGTTGGCGGCGTGGCAGTGTTGAATGGGAAATATGTTCGAAACGTTCGAAAGATGTGATAATTCATACAAACGATTGCGCCGAATAGAAGAACTAGTCATTAAAGCGCTAATCGAATTCTTAAAAAAAATGGTTAAAAATCAATCGCGAGATGGCTGAAGGACTTACACTGTAAAAATAAAGTGTAAATTTAATGTAGTGGAAATTGAAATTTGCCCACATTACTCACATTAATTGAACATTAATATACTTTTATTGAGGAATTAAAATACGAGATATGAAAATGACAAATCTTTTGCCTGTAATTTACAAAAAATTTCATTAAAAATACAAAATTTACTGTAAAATCGTAATGCACATGTGTTTGAAATTTCAGAAATAGTTTATGTAAAAAAGCTTCCAACACTGTTCATTAATTTTAAAACTACATTTTTTTACAGTGTAGGTCTATGGCCAATTGGCAATATCTACATATATTCTCAGTCATGCTATGTTCAAAAAATGGTTGCGTCTGGCACATCGTCAACAAATTCACTGTTACTACAACTACTCGATCGAGAGTCAGTCCACGATTGTTCGACATCATTTTATGAATTTCAAAGTACCGTTATCAAAGAAATTTTCCTTCTTTTGCAAAAAAAAAAATTTGCAATTATATATTTTTTGGCGAAGCCTGTATAAAGTCCCGACGGAGTGGCAGTGTTGGATGGGAAAGACGTGAGTTACCGAGTCTCTTCCGTGTTCTTCTTTCGTCTTTCGCTCGGCAAGAAGGAAGAATTGGGGTTGCGTCGGGGAGACTGCGAGGGGTGGGGAGCAAGTAGGTGACTCGCCAAGAAGTCTTTTGGTAAAATGAAACGGGCGCAGCGCTCCCTTCCGCGTTCTCTCTTTCTATCTGTATTCCTCGCGCATACCGAGGCAAAGTTCGCGACCCCGCAATTAAACTCGGTGATACAGACGGTTTCCTTGGTTTCGAAGTTACTTTCCGCCGGAAACTATTCGTGGTTGCCTCGCTCATGCCGCTCTGCGCCTTTGCCTGCCCCGGTTGTCTCCGCTGCCGGCAGTCATATTTTCCTCGAGAGGAACATCGTTCCATATCCCCATAGCTTGTCTTGTCTTTTCGTGTACACAAACAATTGTAACGAAGCTACGAGAGCGCACCGAGATTACGGATGGATCATACCATGAAACGCATAATTGAGCTATTTGCTTCCGAGCTTTCCGTTCCAGGGTGGAATTCGGCTGGTAACTAGGTAGCCGAGTAATATCAAATTATTATCTTCGCGAGCGTTTAAACACGACAATATTTGTTACCGGGTATGGGACAAAAAATCTCTTTGCAGGCGATGCGTAGCTGACTCAATAGGTAACAAAAACTGCGATCAATTTTTTCCTACCACCGATTTTGAATTCAATTCAATTTAATTTTCAATTTTTCCTGTCTCCATATTTCAATTCTCAATTCAATTCAATTTAATTTGCAATTTTCCCTCTCTATTTTTCAATTCTCAATTCAATTTAATTTGCAATTTTTTCTGTCTCCTTTTTTCAATTCTCAATTTAATTTAATTTGCAATTTTTTCTGTCTCCACTTTTCAATTTTCAATTCAATTCAATTTTAAATTTTTGGCTGCCTGAGTTAAAATTCATCGCTTATTTTCAATCTGCCATAAGAATCAATGTTAAATAGTGCAAGTAAAAAAAGAAAAAAACTTCTCGAAAACGGTGAAGACGAACGCATTCAAACTTCGCAGTTACACTTAGACCCTTCATATCAATGCGTAAAAAAGCAGCATATTTCTCTCGATGACTTGGTAACGCTCGACCCTCCTCAAGTACTTGATAGGGGAGAGCGGGGTAAAATAGGGCAACGGGGCAAAACGGGGTTTTTGGGCAAAACGGGGTTTTTGGGCAAAACGGGGTTTTTGGGCAAAACTAAATTTTCCGATCATTTTTGGATCGGACAAGTTGGCAAAACTGGGCAGAAAAGCCTGATGTGTCCGATACGGCGAATTCGGGCATCTAAAAATTATTGGAAAATGACGTTATGCCCAAAAACCCCGTTTTGCCCCGTTGCCCCATTTTGCCCCGCTCTACCCTAGTTCAATGCGTACTTGTATTTAGTGTTTTTGTCGAGCACCGTTGCCCTATCGGGTGCGGAGCTGCATCGGAGCGGCGCGCATCGGCCCGACGCGCGCCGTACTCGGTGCTACGCGCCATGAAACTTTCATAAACGAGTGTCGCGCCCGCCCTGAGGTAAAATATTGGCTGCCGCTCGCCCGGCCGCGCCCGCGTCGTCGACGCTGCGCGACCGGGGAGCGTGCTCCATGTTTATAAACCTCGGTAAACCCCGTCGCTCGCGGGTTGTCTTTGAAAGGAGGAGGCAAAGAAAGGACCGGCGGCCGAGAGCGGCGGCGAGCGAGGTAAATCCTCGGCAGCGTCTTCGCCCGCTCGTTCAACCCCATAAGTTAGCGACTCCCCCGCGCCGCCGCCCTCGCCGCCGCTCTACATCTCCGTTACTCGCGATATCGCCTCGTCCGCACCGGCGTCGGGTACTCGCACGCCCTGAGAGTGCCGGTCTCGCATACAAGTGCAAAATACTCCGGCGCAGCGACGGGGCGAGGCGGGAAAACCGCACGACTCGACGCCTCGAAATATTCGAGGCAAACGCTCGTCGAGTTAAAACGCTCTGTAAATCGCACCACTGTGCGCGCCACCGACGCAGTCGGCACGTGCATCCACTCTGCATCTTCATGACTCTTGCGACTCCCCACCCCCTCCCCCCACCCTGCCCCGTAACTCGGCCACTTATTTTCGAGGATAAACAAAACTGAACGCACGATCTTCACATCGTCGGAGCCCAATGCTTCCTCCGAGGAATTTTATGTTTCTTTTTTTGTTTTGTTTTTCGTTCCATAAATTTGGTTCCAGACTTATTCGCTGAGGCTGCACGGAGACCGCGTATCATGCGATGGTAGCAATAATTCTAATAAAATAATAATAATAATAATAACCATTATTGTATAAAACATTATTTTTTATTCTATTTATTATTATTAACTTACCGATGAATATTCTGGTTTTCGGTGATGCTATTGGCACTGTTTCGAACATAATGTGAAAATATTTAATTCGCTTATACAATTTTATTGTTTGCGATGAAATTTTGTAGATGGATAAACTAAAGGCTGACATTTTTTAACGGGAAATTCGATCGAATATCTAGATGGTGAATTCGTAGAGAATCTTTCAGTTATGAGAATGAACCGTGATGGATCAAAATCGAGCAAAAACTGCGGATCATTCTTTGAAAAAAAACTGAACGTTGTTCCTTTTCGAAAGTTACAACAAAACAGTTAAAAAATATTTTAGAAAAAAAAACATTCCATTAGCTTATAAAGCAAACAAACATTTTTTGTCGTCCGTAATAATTTTTCTTTTTCTTGGAGTAAACTTTTGTTCTGGGTGCGCAAGAATATCGCTATCGGCGCAGCGAGATATTTCATCGCCAGCGCCGATCGTCACGCGCGTTCCTCGTCGTTAAACATAGGCAGGAGGCCACGGACGGGGATAGCCGGAGAAAAGACCGAGTGAAGAGTTATAGTATTGTTATACATTCAAATTTTACATGCGTCGTGTTCTCGATTCACAACTTCAGTTTTTAATGTGTACAGAAGTTTTACTCCGTCAGTAAATTTAATTAAAAATTAAAAAAGGAAAAGATGTTAGAAAAAAATCCGCTCCATTAGCTTACGAAGTAAACATTTGTTTCGTCCGTAATAATTTTGTCTTCGATTGGAGTAAACTTTTGTTCGGGGTGCGCAAGAATATCGCTATCGGCGGACCGAGCTCTTCATTCGCGAGCGCCGATCGTCACGCGCGTTCCTCGCCGTTAAACATAGGCAGGAGGCGACGGGCGTGGATTGCCGTAGAGAAGAAAGAGTGAAAGCGAACGACGGAAGGTGATGCCTGCTATAGGTGGAAGGCACGCGCGAAAGCGGCATTCCCGGCATACGCTAGTTGGTGAAGCAGAAAGCAAGCCAGAAGGCGGAGGAGAGCAAACGACGCCCGGCTTGCAGCAAAAGGGGGTGTGCGCGGGGGGAGAGATGGGACGTGTATACCGTTATAGCGCCCGAGCCGAAGCGCCTCGAGGCGCTAGTGGAAAGTGCCTCGCCTCGCCGAGCCAGTAGTTTCAGCGACGTTCCAGTCAGACTTCTTGCTCTCACCCGTTGGATTTCACCGAGTCCGTTCCACCGCCGCTGCACCAACCACAATAACCAGCCCACCCTTTCTCACTCTCGCCGCTCCGACTTCGCTTCGCGCTGCGGTTGCTTTTGTTTTCCGTTTTTAAATGCGGACGCTCGACGACGCGTATGAATTCCGAGGGGCGTTGAATTTTTATGAGCTCGCGTACCGCGAATTAGCCGACGTACGTACTCGGCCGTGCGCGTCTGTGGGAGCGCGCGCGGCTCGCACCGTTACGCAACACATGTGTGCGCGATCCGGGTTCGCCGCACCGCGCCACCCGCGGCCCCTGCCCTCCGTCCCGCTCCAACTCCCTCGTATACAGATTACTCGACTCTTTTTTTTTGCCAATTTTTTATCTTTTTTTTTTAACCCGCTGGCGAATACCTTCTTCTGTCCGAACTTTCGTTTGGCTCGTTTCGCCGGGGCTCAACACGCTCATCTCGACGGGCCGGGTGTGCCGGGAGACAACGCACGATTAGCCACGCTCGACCTGTATGTATGTACTGTGTATAGGCGAGGAGTGCAATATGTTCTGAGAATATATGAATACATTATGGAGATGCATCGCATTGCGAGTGTTTTGCCGAAGGGGATCGTGGAAGGCGGATGGGAGGTGAAAATAATTGTTGGGTCACGTTGATGCTGTTTAATTTGTTATCGAAGCTTATCGGCGAGCGATAAGGACCGTGCAGGGTTGCTGGATGGGAGAGAGGAGCGGAGTTTATCTGATTGAACCTTCGCGTACGGGAGAGCGCCGAACTTCATTACGCGGGCCGCGACCTCCACGACCTGAGGTGTAAATATTGGTTTTAAGATAACAATAGTACATGCTGTATTGACAATAAAAATATTATTTTACGCAAATGTAATGTGTGGTGAGGCGAAGGACCAAAGTCGACAGCTCGTTAGCGAATATTGTTAATATACGTTTGTGTAATGACGAAGACTTTTGTTACACATTTGAAAGATCGACAACCATTGTAACATATTACACTGAGAGAAAGATTTAGTCAAAACTACCGATTATCTAGGAAAAATTGCCATAAGTAGTGCCAGAAAGTCTCAGATTATCCAAGAATTTTTACCAGTAGTAGTAAAAAGGTATTTATTGACAATAACAGTTTGTCCATACGATCTCCGATACGTCTCTCTATTTGTTGACAAATCACTTTTAATAACATCGCCAATGGGCTATTGACGAAGTCCTACAGCCCAAGGTTTTCTCTGCACTGTTAAAAAAATTTATTTGAAAATCATTGAACAGTATTGGAAGCTTTTTTACATAAACTGTTTCTGAAATTTCAATCACATGCGCGTTGCAATTTTACAGTAAAATTAGTATTTTTCATAAAAAATGTTTGTAAATTTCAATCAAAAGATTTGTAATTTTAATATCTGGTACTTTTATTTTACAAGCAAAGTACATTACGGTTCAATTAATGTAAGGAATGTTAGTAAATTCCAAGTTCCAGTACATTCAATTTACAACTTATTTTTACAGTGTATATTTGGGTGTATTACTTAATTTGTTTACCTTAGTTTATTAAACTTATTGTTGCGGTTTTATTTTGTTGTTGATATGGCTGGATAATGTACGAGTTCAAGTATATAGTTTATAATTGTATTTATGTGTTTTCTGGACCCACTATATTGGCCATTTGTTGAAGCTCTTCAAAGATTGTGTGCGTAGGTGATTTGCATTATTGTGCTATCTGTCATTGCGGCTGCGCGCATAGTGGTTCAATGTTATTTAGTTGGTTGACAGCGAATTGTGTGGTGAGGTATTTACATCGATCTACTATGGGGATTTTTACCATAATATCTACGAAAAATTCTTATAAATCCGGTACTTTCTACCATGTCTGGCGCCCTAGATCCCTACTATTATGTGCTATGGTAATATCTCTCAAGCTATATATTCATATTTACTAGATCCTTCTCTCAGTGTACTAATAAATACGCATTACTACTACTGATATCTCTTCAAAGAGTATTTCTCCGAATTTCGATATCGTTGATATCTTTGATATACAGCAATTTTTATACCGCGCAATGTAAGTACTCGGCAAATCGCTAAGCGAGAATCTCGTATGTCAAGGTTTAACAATTTATTTTCTTCCATCTTAGGCGAGGTTCGAGAGTTGGAATTAGGGCAATTAGCTACGCGCGACGTACATATATACATAGTTATATAAGCGAGGAGTGCAATATGTTCTGGGAATATATGAATACATTATGGAGATGTAGTCGCATTGCGAGTATTTTGCTGAAGGCGCTCGTAGGAGCGGTGGATGTGCGGTGAAATGAATTGTTCGGTATCGTAAATGCTGTTTAACGTGTTTACCTTCCTGCAACGGATCCGTGTTCCACGAGGACCTTTAATTTTCCAAGAAGCAACCCTTGGAACGAATCTAATAACAAGTTAAGGCGCTAAAAAAAATCTGCAAAAATGCACAGACGTAGCTTAAACTGTTGTGTTTCTGATAACGCAGCAGAAAATGTATCCGTATTTGTGCTTCAAAAAAGGCATGGTCGTTTGCAATCGGCGAAAAGTTAGTTTGTTAGTTTATTATACAAGAACTGTGCCGGTTTGAGAGACGAGAGAGGCGCAGCGTTGATTCAATTAATATTTGTTTCCATCTTAGTACATGTTCGAGAGTCGAAACTTAGGGCGAATGGACGGAGAAAATAATTGTTTGGTGTCGTTAGTGATGCTTTATTGTCGAAGTTTATCGGCAAGCGATAAGAGCCGGTTCGTCGCGCGAGACAGCGGCGCAGAGGCGGTGCGACTTTTATTTTTTTACTATTTTTTTTATCTTGAGAAATGTTCGAGAGTTGGAATTTAGGACGTCGATGTGGGTTTCCGACGCTTACGGGGATCATCGACTCCGGTAATCTTTGGCCGCGCGAATGAACGCTTTTCGCACCGGAGAGTTGCGCCCAGCACTTGGGACATTGGCGGCGAGCCAGCGAGCAGTTTTCACCCTCGATACTCCCGATCGTCGCTATTCGGCGTATCCGGCGTACGAGCAGCGGGAACTCTCGCAGTCACCCGGCCGGGCACGTTCTCGCGCGATATAACTTCGCGGGGTGGAAAGGGCTAACCGATGGCTCGCGACGTTGTTATATCTCGCGGATATGTGCGACCCCGTCCGCGCCCGACCAGTCGATACTTACGACTCCGTGGATCGCACTGTGCAGCTCGTAACATTCGCGCGGAATGCACACTGAGGAATCTCTCCGGCCGCTCCGGAACGGCGAAAAGAATAATCTAAGGGACATTGGCTCGAGGGATCGCGATCCTTGCCTGACCCACCGAAGATCACTGGAAGCGGCTGGAGAGACGTAATGAAAAAAAAAATTAAGGTGGTACTAGCACAATGACTGACGCCGCCTAAGTTCGAGAGAAAAAAGACAAAGATTACAAACACTTCTCGACGAGAAAAAAATCTGAAAAAATTCTAGCATATAAAAGGTGCTGAAGAGATTGTTTGTTCATAATAATAATTTCAGAATGTTCATAACAAATTACTGAAAAAAAAATTGTGCAACAAATTACCCGGCAACCAAATTTTTTTTATTACGAAATTGATTT
>JAPYZD010004065.1:0-21445 GCA_030522725.1 Ichneumoninae sp. B BG-2022a
CTGCATCAGCGTTTACAAACGCTCACCGGCTCTTTTGCGGCCCGTGCGCTTTCGCGTGTGTGCGTTGGCACCCTCGTAAAAAAACGTTGGGCGAATAGAAAGAAAAAAAACGTACGAGAGAGAAAGAGCAGAGGAAAGTGATACGAGAGAAGAGCGAACGCCCGAGAGAGGGGAAAAAAAATTCTCTCGCATGAAGCGAGAGAAATGTTTATGGATGTGGATGTGTATAACTTGTCCGGGTGTGTATGACTCGCTCCCTCTCTCTCCTTCTCTGTGGCCTCTGGTGCAACCGATGCACTCTCTCTCGCTCCATCTCCTTTTTTCCTCTTACTGTACACCCACGCGGGCCGCCACCCCCTCGCTTCCAACCTCGTACACAATACAACTGCAGGTTGAGACCATAGAAAAGCCGTCTGGCTTAAAGGGTCGCGCTTCGAGCAAACGAATATTTGAGCAAAACGTAAGAGAGAGAGAGGGAGGGGGAGTGAGAGACGCGCACACAGAGAAGCTGTATACCGGCAATGCTTCAACAAACTGCACCCCTGTCGATGAGCCATGTACCCGGAGAAGGCTCTTTCCAATCGGAACTTTCAGCATGCCCAAAGGTTAATTCGAGAAAAAACAACTTTTGAAAAAAACGCAATATGGGATAATCAAGTTCGCGGAATTGGAAAAATAGCGAACTGACAAACGTAAAAGCAGGGATAGTGACGGAAGGTGGCCGAGTATACCAGGAGAGGCCTCTCCAATTACGAACTAGTCCGGCAACTCCGTAAGCACCAGACCGGCGCGCGACTTCCCGAGACTGACGTCAGCGTTTCATTAATTTTAATTAAATATCCTTAATTTTAGCGAGATTCCATAACTCGCCCTCTCGGTTGCGCCGCGGTCTCGTTGCGATAGCGGTTGGGGTGTAAACGAAAAAAAAAAAGAATTTAACTGGTATAATAATGAAATTAAAGCGGTACGGAAAACGCTGCGAGCAAGTGACTAGACTCGCCGCGCGATACTCCCACTGTCCCTAACTAGTGCACGCACATCGGTACTTATTACTTTATCGCGAGCGAAGCTAAATTACGATTGCGCCCGAGTCATGAGAAAAGTCGGATTATAATCTTTTCGATATCATAAGCTCGTGTTGAACCAAGTATATGAACAATTTATGCCTATGTTTAGCGTTTCATTCTTATTGACGGGAGAGTGGGGCAAAATGGACCCCAACCCTTCAATTCAGGTGAAACTCTTATAATTTTATGTCCCGCGAAAAATCTTTGAAATCGGTGAAAATAGTCCATTTTGCCCCGCATTTCCAGAAATACTTTATTTTTCTCTTATTTCAGTTCTTTAACGCCCAGTATGGATCGACAAATATCCTGTGTGCAATATCAGCGGAATGTTATTATAATTCTTATCGGCCAATAGCCAAAGAAATTGCCGTTTTATAGGTAATTTCTGAAGGGAAATGAAATTACTGAAGGGGGAAATGAAAGTTTCACGACTGCTATCAAATGCAAAAGAGCGATGATGAGAGTAAAGAGACGCTTTTATTTTCAACAACGACCGCAATGAATTTAAGAATCAAAGTTGTTCTGGTGAAAGAGAGTAGATAATTTGGGGATGACAGGGCGACAGCCAAAGAGGATAAATGCGAGAATGAAGATTGCGGAATACGAGAGAGAAAGGTGGGCTTATCCGCATGGCGAACACGTCGAGCCGATATCGCCGATTATCCTGTTTATGATCTCTCTCCCCCGTTCCCGATCAAACCTGCCAGGATTCTCACCCTCGTGCTTCCCCGCGTCGCGACGAGCATTAAATCCTCCTTCCACACGGCGCTCTTCAATCCGCATAAATTTACCTAATAAATATGTTAAGGGGTTATCCTACTGTAAAAAAATGTACCTTTGAATAATATTTTCAACTGCCGTGGCTGATATAACGACGATTACATGTAGATATTCGAAGTATTTTTTTTTTGTAGTGCATTTAAAACGATGTAAGAATTTGACACGTACACAATACACATGTAGGTTTTGTCGATGTAACGGACGCGGTCGATAATCGGGCTAGTATTGGCGTGGCGATTGTCGAATCCCCCAACGCTCGGCAAATGTTCCAAGTATTGGCTCGCGAATGGTTGGTTTGACAATTTGCGGCCAATGCTCGGCCGCATTTGACGCGCCAATTGTTGGTTAGACGATTTGAGGCCACTGTTCGGCCGAGTATTGACTCGCCAATCGTTGGTTTACCGATGTGACGCCAACATTTGGCCATCAATCATCGGCTTTCGCCGCTAGAAGGCACTAACCCAAGTTGTCTTTCGTAAGCGAAAATGTACCCGAGCGTCAATATAAGAGCACGCGACATGACACCTTTCTTAACTTTCGCTAAGGATGTATATTATTTTTGGATTCCGTACCCGGTAGTACAATATATATTGCCAATACATTGACTGAGTATGACCTCTTTAAGAATTCTCGCACGACAAAATAAACAAAATATAATCTCTTGCAGTCATGCGAAGCATAAAAAAGGGATATTTTAACTCTTACAATATAAAAAAAAAATTATTACTTTCAAACCACTCGCGCTCTATATAAGTAACCTATAGAGGGCCGACATTGACAACCAATTATCGGCCGATGCTTTTGATCGACCTTGGGGCCAATGTTGGGTGCCAATAATGGCATGTACTTATCATCCAAGACTCCCTCGATGATTGGGCCAAGTTCGCATGCCAATGTTGGCAGCATCGGTACCAATCACCCTACATGGGATATAGAATCCCAGATTTATTTATGAGCGTGAATGCGGTGGTCGAGTCGGACGACTCATCTCTACCCGGTAGATGTAATAGATATATACAAAAGTCAGACAATTTTTCACAGGTATCAGGGGTTGCAATAGCGTCTCAACGCCACATATAAATAATAAGAAAAAGCGTTGTTATAAAAAGAAATCGATTGTCAGATCATGATCAGAATGCAAAAAAAACCGTATTCACTAATTCCTGTTTGTGCCGTCCGAAACAGGAATACATTTCTCGAAGTCAAGATAAAAAAATATCTGTCTATTTCGTTCGTAAATTGACTTCAATAATTTTAACGACAACAAGTTGACACCGAAACTACAATGAGAAAGTGACGGGTTGCGGATATGCCATTGTCAGCTGAAACATCTCTTGTTGTAGTTTTTGTTTCGAGATTGGTACAGAGGAGTAGCGTACGCGATGAATTTTCGGTCAAATGCATCTGATCTTTGAAAAGCGCGCAGCAGTTAGTGCAGTCGCCTACGCGTCGGTGTTCGACAGCTGTGTTACGCACGGAGATCGGCTTTGAACCGGAAAGTCAAACAGGAAACCAGCTTCACCGCTGGCCCTGTACACACTGCACAGCGACAGCGAAATGAACACGCAAGGTACACACAGTCACACTGTTTGCTCGAAACTGTAGCAATTGTATATACGGAGTATGAATGGTACGAGCGATATTGTACAATACCAGTGCCCATCCAGCATCCGTGTACCTTATGCAGTCGAGTTACATCCCGTTTTCGGAAAACACACCGAGAACCCATGTATATTACATATCTCAACTTATCCAGCGTAGGTTTCTCCAAGACGGGATCTTCATCCTCCGCCCGAGAAACGCTGTTAAATTCAGCTCACGAAATTCACGCGATGCCGAAGGCCACCGAGAGACATTACATTTGGAGGATAATGTTAATGAAGTTTAACCGCTCCGGCAAACTCGTCCACAAACAGACCGGAGACACCCGGTGTCTCATTGTGATACCTTACGAGGATGAAAATTGCGAACAGTGTATGAGACTTTTTAAAGAAACTTTTTTCTGTTTTTTTCTTTCTTTCTCAACCGAGACGATATTAGGGAGTAAAACGTGTTAAACTTGGCGGGGGATATTATGGACAGAACGATGTCGAGGATATAAACCCGCCGGGGTTCTTCGTGGCCAACTGGTGTAATAACGGACCGAGAGATTAATTAAAGTGCTCCGGTACGGTAGGGGAAAGAGAGACAGAGACTCGGTTTATAAGTTCGTTATACAGAACTAGCGCGAGGCGACCTATCTTGTCGAGACGGGGAAGAGGAGAGTCCAGGAATGTTTGTACTACCTACTTTTCAGAGAGAAAAAGAAAAGGAAGAAAAAATCCGTTGCAAGAAGAAAGTTTCGTATCGCAATCACGTGAGAATTCTTTGCCTCCTTAAATATTACAATGAAATCTCGTTTCGAGCAATTTATAATACAGTACCGCGAATTTTTTAAGCGGAAACTCGGCGGACAAATACAGAGGCGAAATTAATTTTTTTTTAATTCAAATAAATTTCTTACATTAATTTGTCTCCCAAATCGTGTCTATCGAGGTTAATAATTTCATTTTACACTGAGAAAAATGGTTTAGCTGTTCTAACAAAATGAGTTTTGCTGACAATGGCCTCGTTCCCGGAGCAAAACGATTAGTATCAGCAAAACAATTACTACGTAGAAACGATTGGTTTTCCTATCACGAAAAACCTACTGCAATTTGACGGCTGAGTAATGACTGATAATAGGATAGTTATAAGTACGTACATACATACATTTATTTGAAGATTACTTCACCGCGTTCCCATTTTATCATTTTGTTATATTGAAAATAATGTCTGATTTGCAATTGCGAATTTTTGAAATTGGCTGTATACGGATATTTTAAACTCCGAACGGTATTACCTTTCGCAGTTTATAAAGGCCTTACCTTTGTGCATCCACATACAGCCAATTTCAAGAGTTCGCAATTCCACTCTACTTTTTATTTTTACTCGACTACAAAGGAACTGTTTCCTCGCGTCAATCTGTTTTCATTTTGTGCGTCGAGCGTCTCGAGTTCGTCGTAATTTGTTGGCACATATACGAGCCCCTCTTAGTGATACATTTTTTTTTTTTTTTTTTTACAGTAACAAAGGCTGTTTTGTAGCGGTAACAAATCGCTCCAAGCGAAAAATGTTGCTATGGTTTCAAGCTGGTGTTGTTATCCCGATGCTAAAAACTAAATTTGTTACGGTAACACATGGAGAAAAATAGTTCTGTTACGGTAACACATGGAGAAAAATAGTAACAAAATGTAGATCGTTAATAATTTATTGTTGTCGCAGCAAAAATATTTGGCCGCTACAGCAAAATATTTGTTGCCACAGCAACAAATATTTTACAAGTATTTGCCACCACAACAAAATATTTCGTTGTCCCTATGTTAACCAGGTAAGTCAGTTATGGTAACAAAATTCTTGTTATCCCAACCATTTTTTTTCTCCGTGCAAAAATTTTGTTGTACAAACAAATGTTTTTTTATCCGTGTAAAAATTAGGAAGTCACGTGCAAATTACTTAGCACCTTTTCGTTTTACTGTGTGTAATCGAGAGAGCGTCGACCCGGTGTACAGTTGAAACAAATCGGAGAGAAAAAAAGAACGAGAGAATTCAAAGTTGGGCAAAGCAGGAGGAGGAAAGAAGAATGAGAAATGGAGAGTGCGAGAGCAGGATGCGTTGACTGAACTGAGACACTCGATAGGGGAGACCGGGGACAAAAGTAACAAAAATCTTTTTTAATTTTTTTAACAACAAACCCGAGAGTCTAACGCTTCGACATCCAATGGTGTACCATTAACCTACTCTTAAGTATTTGGTAAAAAAAATTCAAACATAAATATGTACGGAATTGCGAACACCGCCCCATTAAACACAGACGAAATTAGGTAAGAATTTGGGCCGCGGTGGGGTCAATTGTAACGGGTAGTGGGGTCGTTTGTAACATCCTCCTGTATCAACGAAATCATTCGCTGATCGCTATTTACAAATAGAATGGGGGTGCATTATCACAGAAAATTTTTTATTTAGAGTTAAAATTCTTTAAAAATTATTTGCTGGCTAAGCCGTTGTAGCCGGCCTAACTATACAGCCCTACTATAAATGGTATGGTCTGGTTGGTTATAAATTATAAGTGTATAAATTATCGCCGATTACTTAGAATGTAAGCATAAAATAAATAAAATATATTGGTATTGGTATTGGAAGAAATTAATTATTGCTGGTACAATTGATCCGGATCGACTGTTACAATCGACCCCACACACGATTACTAGCAAAATTACTGTGGCATCGGTTAATAACAATCTGAAACGAATCGTCTCAGCGATCAAAATGTTCCGCAAAAATGTACCTATCAACTCCTTGAGCTTCTTTGCACTAATATTTTGTATTGTGTTCCGCGATCCGCACAGCCGAAAAATCACTTCTGCACCCGCGAATCACATTTGTTATCGGCGAATTGGTATTTTTGAAAACTCAGCTACGAGGTGATTGCATGGCCATAAGGTGATGTCTATAATGTTGCTCACTTCATATCCGATGCGTCCGATATCCGATGCGTCCGATCATGTGCAGCGCTGCGGGGCCGCTTGTTACAATTGACCCGTGTTACTTTTGTCCCCGGTCTCCCCTACTATACGTAGTAATCAAGAGTTGGTATGTTAATCACGCTCGAAATGGTGTTTGGGTAAACATCCTCGTAGAATACGACGGAAAAGCCCAAGGGGGAGCGGGAACGTAAGCAGAGTTTGAGAATCTGCTGATGCTGATGGCTCTGTTAGAAAGACCCCACGAGAGAGTCGCGAAGAAAACGCGAGGTAGGAGGCACGAAGGTTGAAAATAAGCGATGAGAGGCGACGAAGAAAGTTTCCCCACTCCGAGTGGTTATAGGCTGGGTTGCGTTTGCTGGTCGTCGTCGAGAGGCTTTGCTTTGCATTCGATCAAGCGCACACTGTGACGTCTGGGGAGGTTCCTCACGGAAAACTGCTACCGGCTTACAGACACACCAACAATGAAACTGAAATTCCCCGAGACTGCTATTTTATAGGAGACGCGATAAATTTTCGTCGCCTTTAATTACTCCAAATACCTCGAACTCGACCCTTCTACATGGAAAGGAGAACATACGTAGAGATGTAATGCAAAACGCATTCGAGGTGCATCCCCTTAGATGTTTGACGTTAAGGGCCGAGGGAGAATCGCCTGAGCGAAAATGTCGACACTTTAGGTTATTTATAGCAAGGCTATAACAAAGTTAAAACATTTGTCCTTATACTAAGTATACATAACAAGATTACTGAACAATCAATAATAAGAACATTGTTATTGTCGATTGTACCAAACATGCACTTTTTGCCTCTGTACACGATTAAGACAAAACAATGAAAAATATCTGTAGTAAAAATAAATGTTTTACAAATGTGCAAATGTGTGCTTTACTAAAAATTTTGACAATGGCGTGGAAACCACAAATTGAAGAATTAGTGTTGTCCATTTCACGAATTCGTGGTATATATGGGACAGTTATTGAGATATCGTATGCAAACCACGAAAAAATGTAGTTTTGAGGAAATCACTATAAAATTTAGTGCTTATATGACCTGAGGCCTGCGTCTCGATATATTTTTCACTCTCTCATCCGTAATTTTGGGAATTTCATACTAGCCTTAAGGGGAAAACTATGCAAAAACAAAACAAAAAAATCCATTTTTTCAATATTCCAAACCTCCGGACGCCTTATAATAAATATATTTTGTACAGATATTTGTAGACATTTATAATAATTATGTAGACAATTATAAATAAATAAACACAGGCGATATTTCTATCACATACATTTAGCAGACATTTCTGCTAAATGTATGTGAGATATAGAACTCTGTAGGTGTAGAACTCTTACAAATATAAAACAAAACAAACATTTTCTCTGGCCTGCATCACAATTAAACCCCGTAGTTGCGACGATAACACGTGCGCGAATAAAAAACAAACAAATAATGAAGACTTCTTTTTCGCTCACAGACACATTTGACTATCGTTTGTCCCACCCGAGATCGTCATTGAATTTTCGTCTTTTATTGAAGTTTCTAGAGAGCCCTCACCGAAAGAGCACAGGGGATAAAGATTCGGGACTAATAACGTGGTACACGAACCGTGAGAGTAGCGAGAGAACCTTGTGAATGTTTTATGAGTTAACGTTGGGTGATGCGCGAAGCAGGAACCGCCGGACCGCTTGTAAACCGTAAACTCGCGAGCTGAAATCGTAGAGCCCGAGAGTGCGTAATCACACCAGTGCGTTGTTCAGCGCCTCTCACGAAGCAATTTTTTTGAGGCTGCGCCAACGGAATGAAAATGTGGTAATTTTGTTGTTTAATTTTTCAAATGGGAAATGTCGCATTTACTCAGATATTATACTACATTTGTTTTGTTACATTTCACCTATGGTACTCGGCTTTTTCATCATGTAGTACAAAAAATTGCATTTTTCTCTCTTCACATCTGCGCTGGACGAACTATTTTTTTTTCTCGATTCTTTAGTGCACGACGAAGCACGGGAGCGAGGCGAGTTCGGTACTCCGGTGGTAGCGAAAATAAGTTGGGGAACGAAGAAAAAAAAATCGAAATAGACTTGCTCGTACGAAAGAGTGAGGGCACTGCGCGGGAGGGGACTCGGGCGGGGGTTATACATTCAAAAGCGTTCTTCTTTAGTGCTTCATAAAATTCAAAGCTCTTTCACTGTTTCACAGAGGGGTGGGCGCAGTCGTCCCTCCGTGAAAAAGTCTCTGTGCTCACGGTATAACCCACCACGGGACGATGACTCTCGCGACTGACGCACATGCTGTATAACCCTCTGCTGTATAACCTCGACGTTGAGATATTTCACTAAGTGCAGACGTACGACGTAACGATATGGTTAACCTCGGCGAAGAAAAAAAAAAAGGTCCACCTCTCACAAATTTCCCACCTGCGACGAACTTTTCCTTCTCGATTTTCCTAAAAAAAATAAAGGAAAAAAGAACAACAGCTTAATATTGTAATGTCTGTCGATAATATTATTCGAGAAGAAAGACCCCTTGGTGCTCGAATATCACAAAGCGTTCAAAGGGTTCCGTTTGTTCAATATTATTTTTTATTGTATTTTCTACTTCTCCAAAAATGAAACTTTTACCAGTTTTTTGCATTCTTGTGTATGGATTTTTCGTAGAACGCATTTTTATAATAAAATGAAAAATGAATTATTAACAACAAAGTTCCTCTCTCTCTCCTATCTCTCTGGAAAAAATAACAACAACGACGACGACGACACGTCGGCCGGGAAATTATCTCTCCTATTTTCTCTCTTGAGGCGAAGAGTCGAGGAGACTAGAATTGGAGAGAATGTATATATATATATATACAGATAGAGAACCGGGGCCCTCTTGTTGTTAACCCAGTTGTTAGAATGCCACATGCGCGAGCAAACGAAAGAAATGAAAAAATAGAGGAAGAAGAAGAAACCATGAAGAAGAAGACGAAAAGCAAAAAGACAATACGTTGAATAGGGAGAATATGTTTTCGTACAAACATTCGCCGTGCAAGACGTACTAACGAGAGGCAAATGGGAAGAAGACAATAATAATAATAATAATAATAAAATGAAAAGAAGGGGCTGAAGGACTCAGGTTGATGGCCCATTGGCAGTTTTATAATAATAAATTAGTTAATAAATAGAGTGATGTATCGGAGCTGTAAGGATAAAATGCTACTGTCAATAAATACCTTTTCCTTTTTACTATTACTGAAAAGAAGAAACAAATTTCCTTTGAAAGAGAACGCGAAGAATTGTAACTTCGTAATTTTCGCTCGCGTCTCTCTCGAAGTAAAATGATCCAGTGACATGTTGATATAGTCGACAGAACAGAAATATATGTGTGTGTACATATATAACGGGGCAAAACAGGGTTTTCGGGCAAAACTAAATTTTCCAATCACTTTTGGATCGGACAAGGTGGCAAAACTGGGCAGAAAAGCCTGATGTATCCGATAGGGCGAATTCGAACATCTAAAAATTATTGGAAAATAACGTTTTGCCCAAAAACCCCGTTTTGCCCAAAAACCCCGTTTTGCCCCGTTGCCCCATTTTGCCCCGCTCTACCCTATATATATATAAATACATTATAAATATTGTAACGAATATCGTACGCCCGATACCGATACCGATAGGATGACCGACTTATTGATCGGTGAGTGGCATTTGTGATCGACTTCACAGCGATCATGGATTTTATCAAAAGTCTTTTATGTCACTCGGTGTGAAATTTCATTTCACAAATTGTGAAATTAAATTTTGTTCGATACTCGTGCAAAAATACTCGCCTTCGGCGCGTGCTGCAAACTCACACTCATCAGAAAAAGTTTTTTCGCATTCGTATCGAAATGTACTATTTCGGGATTTTAACACGAACAAACGTTTTGACGGTTAGGTAACAGTTACGGATTTCTATCAGTGTTAATAAACGTATCGCCTCGTTCTTTTATAATCCGCATCCCTCTCTGAAGGGACTTAGGGTCGAGTTTTGAGACGCAAGTTTGAAGATTGGTCCAAACTTCACTGTGTACGTAAGGTGAAGTGAAACACTTTCTCGGCCGCTCTCTCTCGCTCCACCGTATGACCAATGCCGCTATCTCTTTCGTATGCCTGACTCAGTCGCGTAACTTGCATTTCACCTTAAGACCTCTCTTAAGGTGATGTGAAAGTTACGTGACGGAGCCAGGCGTGTGAGAGAGATAGCGCCATTAGTCTTACAGCGGAGCGAGAGAGAACGGCAGAGACCGTGTTTTACATCACCTTAAGTTCGAATATGATTTCGAGCTTAAGTTTTCTTTGAAGTTCGAGTTCAAATTTAAGATCAAAATCAAGTTTACACTTAGGATAAAAGTGGAGAATATGGCCCGGTCCATATATATTTGATTTACGTGTTAATCGAGGTGGGCCATATTCACCACTTCTACCCTAAGAGTAAACTCAAGTTTACACTTACGAGTAAATTCAAGTTCAAACTTAAGATCAAATTCAAATTCAAACTCAAGATCAAACTTAAGCACACAATGCAGTTCGCGAAAAAATTTGATATCACGTTCGATCTCAAGTTCAAACTAATGTCTTAAAATTCGACCCTTAGAATATTTCACTCAGGGGGGAAGGGAGAGGAGGGTTAGCTTCCCCGAACGAGGTGAGGCTCCGTGCATCATGAAGCTCACCTTTTTCCGTTACGATAAGTGGGAATAGGTGTACCTTCATAAGAAGCAAAAGAGACCACCCTCTCCGTATGGTAAAGGTGCCCCCATCTCCCGCCTCCCTATTCTTAGCACGCCGGCGGCGAAACTTTTATAAATCTTAGATAGATATCTATAATTAACAGCTCATAAAATTATGAATCATTTTGCGGTGAATTGTTTCTAATTACATGCGCCCATATCTCGACGCCCGAAAATACTGTGTCGCGTCTGTATATATTCTTTCCTGTCTTACCGATGTTAACTGTAACCGCTGTCGGACATTGTCTGACACGCAAAGGCGAACAAACGAATACCTATGCTACTGTGGCGTCAAATTCACATGTCGTAGCCAGTAGTTGTATATTCAGCCAATACAAAGCGATTGTGGTGTGGAAGGAGAATAGGATAGTTGTATCGAAAATCCGTATAGCTTCGTCGTTGTGCGCTCGAATCGATCTCCCAGAACTGTTGAAGTTACGTTCGCACCCAACAGCGAACGCCCGCGGTAGCGCCACGATTCAACGTCGACATAGTAGAGAATAGCGTCGCAGCGAAAATGCATACACGCCTCCAATACAATTCACTTCGACAAACATATTCAAAGTGGCATGACATACCGTACTGTATATTATATATATATATATATATATATAATATATCAAAATATCTCCACTATCGCCGCCGCTCCGCCGTTGTCGTATGCAAGCGTCGAGAGGATCAACTTCAGCTTACGGAGAGGGAGGTCCCTTTTTATGACGGTAACTTTTCTCCGTCTTATCGGAAGGGAAAAGGTTGACTTCTGAGTCCCCTTACGAGGAGGAGGGGGGGGGCGTGTCATAAGGGGGGTACATCGAGAGAGAGAAGAGGGATGATTATTCTAAGACCGTTTGGGCTCAAGCCGAGACTTGAATTGTTTTAAGTAGGGAAGAGCGGGGCAAAATGAGGCAACGGGGCAAAACGGGGTTTTTGGGCAAACCTAAATTTTCCAATCATTTTTGGATCGGACAAGGTGGCAAAACGGGGCAGAATAGCCTGATGCATCGATGGGGCGAATTCGGGCATCCAAACATTATTGGAAAATGACGTTTCGTCCCATGCCCCGTTTTGCGCCGCTGCCCCATTTTGCGCCGCTTTACCCTATTTTGGAGAATCTTTATGTGAACGCACGACCAAAAACCCTCGTATTATATATTTATTTGTATTCCCGGCGAATTCCGGCGATTTATGTGACTGGGAGGAAGAATGACTGAGGTGAGAAGGAGATTCCATAACGACACTGGCGTCGATGATAGACTATCAAAGCGTAACGGCAAAAGACATAATTATATCTCTGAATGCCATTGATTACAGTTTTTGTTACCGACTGAGGCGGTTTCACCTCGCCTTAAGGAAAAAAAAAAACAGATGCAATTAATGTGCACCATTGTTTCTTGAGTTATTACAATTTTGCGCATAGCTTTCTCTATGATAACGTTCATTAATCGATTTTGATTTCCTCATAGAGCGATGCATAAAGTTTTAATAAATGGGGAAGCCATGTTCAACTTAAGGTAAACGACCCAGTTTGTGACACTTTTAGAGCAGCGGTGTGGGTTTTCTATTAATTACAAACGCGTAACATTGTCGAAACTTAAAATGAACGGTCCCAACACGTGCATTAAAATTTTCTGAATAAAATTCACCTATTATGTAAGTCACATAATCGAGAATTTGTATATTAATATTGGTTTTATAATTTTTGTGTACTGCCCTGGTTTCTGACACTCATGCAGCAGTTACTTACCCAGTTTCTGAAACTTCGCAATTTCAATTGAAACAGATATGATTGACAGATATGATTCCACTTCTTATGTAATATTGGTATCAAATTTCAAGTACGAACAACGAAAAATGTTTAATTACCTTAAAGGCAATTAGCTTAAACTGAATTTACAGCAGACAAAAATGTGCCGTCAGGGTCACAAACGGGGCCGTTTACCGTCCTTTGCACATTTTTTCATAACATTAAAAAATGTCATAAAATTGAAACGGTCAAAATTGACCCCAAAATTTATTATAGAAAATCGCTAACTGAAATTTGCGCAATTCGTCGTTTTGAGGCTATTTGTAATCCATTTTTCACCGTTATTACAAGTCTGTAACTCACTTTATTCTTAGCGTGATATTTGATTCAGAAACCTGTATCAGACGTGAAAAATACAATTTTTGAATAATTCATCAATTCCAAAATTCATAAAATTTATACGTTTAATCTATTTTTTCCAAATTTAATACCGAACATTGTGCAGTGTTAATCCATTCACCTTTCAAACTTGAACTAAACACCTCTATGTTTACTCAAATTAGAACATTTTTAGTAACCGGTAAAAAAAACTCAAAATTTAGTAAAATCTGTTTCTATAGACTTCAGATAAATTCAACCCCAAAGTTCATAGATCATAAGACTATCTTTGTATGGACTTTAAGGACGATATCAACATTTATGAAAGTTAGCATTTTTAAACATGGCCAAATGGCGTAAAATCTCCAGTCCGGCTTCAATCTTCATGAAAAGTTCACTGAACAAAAATACGTATCTGAAAATATTGGGTTGTAGGCGCACAAACGCACAGGAAAACAAATTATTTGACGGCCACCGTTTAAGTTGGTTTAAGTAAAATACTTATTTAAATTAAGTAAATACTTATTTAAATCAAATAAACGGTGGCCGTCAAATAAATAATTTTTATGGGCGCACGCAAATGCGCCCACACGCACGCCCTCAGAAAAGACGAACAGTATGCCCCGTGCATCACCTGACCCCACGACGGTGCACCCTGTCAGAAGTTATAATATCCGTATGCCCACAAGCTTGCTTGCTTGCTTGCGACAGCAAGACTCGTCGCGAAGTGCAAACCCAAGTTATACAGGCACTCTATTCAATTACACCGGGGACCGGTCCCGATTCACCGTAGCGCTCATATAGAGTTTGTTCAGTGTCTATTGCACGACATACCTTTTCACCTCCGACAGTTCAGATCGAAGCCACGTAGTAAATAAATAAAAGAGAGAGAGGGAAGAGAGAGAGAGAGAGAGAGAGAGAAATTCTCAGTCAAAAATAAGTTTCTCGTAATTACCTCCCTCGATTGACACGCCAAAGGCCCCTTCTGCTATCCTCCACAATTCTCTTTGTACTACTGAGAACAAAGCCGAAAGTGGAATCCGTAAAAAAAAAAAGTTAAAAAAAACGTAAAAAAGAATGGAAATTTTCATTGGTTCGTCCTCCTAAAACTCGATCAAGCGATCCTCCAATGAATATTTAAACTCCGCAGCCGTCGGTTTATTCTATCCTCCCGACGGTACATACTTTGATGTACATCTATCCACTGTCTATACACTTTTTTTTTACTTCGAGTGACACGGCTTTCCTTTGCGCGCCCTGGTCATCCCATCCTATGGGACAGCCACCCACCGGTGACACCGGTGGACTCTCCCTCCCGGCGTTTCTATAACCCCATCGACTAATACCCGTTACCATTCTCCATCGCCATTATAACTTTGGCGTAAATGAAATTTTATCGGAAAAGTTTGAAAAGCCGTGCTGCTGCTGCTGGTGCTCGGTTCACCTGACGGCCGTTCCTCCGCTCGAGCGGATAAGCTCTGTTACCGATCTGCTTTCAAAGCTTCTCAACTCTATAACGTACTACTCCTGTACGTGTAATATACTGTTGCGCCTTCCCTTCCGCAGCCACCCGTTCGCCACCCCACCCACCCCCTCCCCTCCCCCGGAACATATGCATATATCGTATTAAATATAATGTGCGCAACACGTATCGTCATGATCGTACGTCTCGGTGAGTTTACCAAACTAAGCTGCAGCTACCGCACTACGAGGGTTGAAACTACCCGCGGTTCCGCTTCCACTGTCCGGAAAATACCCATAAATGCTATGTAACGCCCAACGAAATATCTTCGAGGTCGTGCAGCCGCCACCCCCCCCCCCCCCCCCCACTCCGCTTACTTTTCTGAGCATCGAGCTTCGTGAAAATCCATGGGATTCTACGGACTGTAAAAAAAATTTGCATGAAATTTAATGTACCGATACTGAAGGTTTTTATACGAAAACTGGTATGTTAAATTTCATGTAAACTGTCGGGAAGAATTAATGTACAGTATATTAAAAACTTAAAAAGTATTTTACTTTAGTTTCACTGTAAAAGTACATTAATTTTTTATCGTAGTTGTACATTGGATTTAATGCACCAATTTTTGGATTAAATCTTCCAGGCAGGTACATTAAATTAAAAATCTTTTTGTTTGAAAAATGTGCCGTTACCTCGTTCGCACCCAGAAAAAAATTTATTTGACGGCCACCGTTTATTAAGATTAAGTCAAATATTTATTTGATTTAAATAAATATTTATTTCATTTAAGTAACTATTTACTCAATATAAATAAATATTCATTTAAATCAAATAAATATTTTACTTAATGTTAATAAACGATGGGCGTTAAATAATTTTTTTTTCTGGGTGCGGTGTTACTGAATTCTACATTATTAGACAAGCTTACGTGGCAAAGGGTTTAAGGGGCGTTACTGTAACGAGCCACGTTGGAACGTTGGGACTTTTCTACTGAATGTGATGTTGTTGTGACAATGATTGTTAATGTTTTTCCGTGCGAATAATATAAGATCTTGTTGGAAGAGGCGACAAGCGCAAGGATGGAAGGAAGAAGATGCGCGAGAATGTTAAACGGCGGTTGCGGGACGAAGGTTGTGTACGGTCGAGGGAGTCTAGGAGGAGAGAGCACGATGGTGGAAGCGAGAGAGGGATGTGACGCGCGGCATGACGTGGGGTATTGATCGCACCGCACACAGCAGAGCGGAACCGAGCGCAGCATCCGACCGAGAGCCATTCCGGCAGAACCTATGCCGTACAGCGGGAGACTGCAACCGAGAGGTGCACGCGTATACTGTGTCGAGAGCCGGCACCAACTTGTAATTTCTACCTACCCCAAGTCGAAACCCCGTCGTTATCGGATTATTGCGGCCATTCGTGTAGAACAAAAATTTTATCCTCCCGGCGCGAATCTTATTTCATGAACTTTTACCTTGTACATTTTTGAAAGAAACGGATTCGTTTAAAAAAAAAAAAGCTGAAAATGTAAATTTTCATATGACTTCTTCATAAAAGTTGAAAATTGAAATTCGCGAAGCTTCTTCTATGAGGAAGCATTGTTTGTATTTTTGGCTTCCTCATAGAGGAAGCTTCGCGAATTTCAATTTTCAACTTTTATGAACAAACCATAATCCGTTTGTTCATAAAAGTTTTTTCTGGGTCGAAGTCACTTTGACTGAGGCCAAAGATTCAAGCGTTGAGTTTTTACGGTCTGTGATTTAAATGTAAATATATTTTTTTTCTTTTCAGGTATTTGGATAAAAAAATTAAATTTTGCACACGAAAATCTTATGCTTTGAACTTCAAACTGAGTATTTTTAGTTTTATTTATTGCACTACAATTGGAAAAAATGAAAGAAATTGTATGATTTTAATACAATTCAAGCCATTTTATTCGAACCATCAAAAAATGTTAAACTTTTTTTCTGAATGAAGGTGACGTTAAGGCAAAAATTTAATGTTGTGTTTTTTTGCGGTCAATTAAATATATAGATAAATATGCCAATGCTCATCGATTCAACGACAGGATATCGTATAACAAATTCACTCAACTGTTTTGAAAGTTGATCCAACGAAGTATCGGAGGTGGGAAGCAAGCCGATAGTAGCACAGGCTACGGGCTAACCGGTAATTAATTCGGCATATCGATTCTCGCAAACGTGATAAGGTTTGATTCAGCTACACGCCACGAGCGGGCTACATACGTGCTATATACGTGCGCGATAGCGGAGTCAGCGGATTGCACACAGTTTGCGAATGAATAGAGTCTGTTATGAAAATTGAGAAAATAAAATAAAAAAGGATAATAAAAAAAACGCCCGAGTGAAAAATTGCTGATCTGCAAAATACATGAGATAATTTTGCGGTCTGGGAATAAGTCTCGATGCTATTGGGGAATGCGAATATAAAAATTCAACAGAACAGAGTTCAAAAAGCTACGTTATACTTCTGACAGATTAACGACTTTTCAGTCGGCGTGTTTTTTTTCCCGATTTTAACTTTTCTTTTTATTTTCTACTTTTTATTCTGTATCCGATTTACCTTATTTCATCGCGAATATTCTGTAATCCATAATCCTCGTCTTGGCCAGGATAATAAAATAACCTATCTACTATCATACCGGAGTACGACTGACAAACATGACCTAACATTCGAATATATGTATGTTGCGGCGGTAGTGTTTTTCATTTTTATTTTTTCATCACGATGTTCTTTGAACATCGTGGTGAAATCTGATGAACGAACGGCCTCGGGTAAGGTTTCGTCCGATTGGCCGCACTACCGGGCTTGCCGGGGTGTCGTGCTAGTGCTGGAATGTAACCATCAGCCAGAGCTACCCTACTTGGGCGTGAACGGATCAACGAGGAAAACCAGGCTAAGAATACTCAGCAAAAAATTATGACTATATGGCCTGGATGCAAAGAAGGTCACGGAGACCAATCAGATAACTGCACGTCAATGGCAAATGCCATGCCATCCTCCTTTTCAGTCGGTTGTTGAAAATAAAAAAGCTTTCACATTGCATTCGCCCATTGGTTTCCTTATTATATATATATATTTTCTTCTACTCCTCATTATATATGTATTCTTCTACTCACAAATCCCCATCTATGAGAAAACATCTTCTCTAATTTTTAGTTTCCTCATATCGGAAACTTCGTTTAATGATTAGTTACTTTAATTGTTGGTGTTATGCCAAATATATTTATTATCTTCACGAAAATAAACACTTACATTCTCGACAAAAGAAAAGCTTCATACACTTCAATAATTGCGGCGGATATATTAATTTTCAAGCTCGAGCTCGAAATCGAAAAAATGCAAATCTCGGGAATTGTTTTGTTACACGTGCACGCACACACGCACTCTTCCATCTTTTGTCAAAACTACTTTTCTCGACTTTTTGGACCATTTTGGGTATTTTGACATAAAAATCTCGATAAATTCTTGTTTCACGAAAACGAAGTTTCCTCTATGAGGAAGCAAAATGATAAAAAACGAAACTAACAGACCGACGGATGATAAAAAGTGCACCGGGGATGGAGCAATCTTCGGTTGTACTTCCTTGCAGCAACTTGGTCGACGGTTTAATTGGACTCTCATGGATTTCTCAAGAATTTTTCAACGGATTCGAGTTTGAGATTGAATAATTATTATATCCCACTCTCTCGATCTCCGCAATGCTTGCTTTTTTCTTATTTGATTGCTTCATAGAGATTCCATTATTTTTATTTTATTTTATTTCAATTTAATTGTACAAGTACTCGCATTGTACAGTCTCGGCTCTCGTTCCGCACGGTCTTCGAAAATCGGTTGTCCTCACGCCACAACTAGCGGTTCCGCTAGTCCATTAATCGAAGGATTGAGTGTTGTGATTATTAAAGTCTCGGAACATGCATTTCTTAACGCTATTTAATTCCTTCGTTTGTATACTATGTACTGCTCTAGCTCACTTTCTAGCGAGTTCGGCTTCCTTCTGTCGACGTATGTTCGTCCCAAGGGAAAGCTCTAAATAGTAAATACCCATTCTTGGCATCACTCTGCGACGTCGACCTATTTATTCTTGGAGTGCGATGCATGAAGCATGGTCGGCATAGAGTGCAATCGGCGTGGCTGAAGCACAAAAGTCGTCAACGTCGAGCGTTGCACAAGAAAAGCCAACGTCACGCAGTTAAGCTCTGCGACGAGTTGTGGCTTTTTTTCTTCCTCATAAAGGAGAAAAATGTTATCATGAAAATGTTATTTACGAGATTGCCATGTAACCATGTTGAGTACATAGCAAAATGTCGAACATCACATCTATGCGTGCGTGCGTGAGTGTGTGCGTTATTTCATCGGGCAAACACACACACGCGTACGCATGCACACACGCACGTACACGACACACACACACCAAGCCTCCAAAACTCGAACCACTATAATTTAAGAACGGTTGCATCAATCGGGCAGAAATTTGGCATGCACGTAGAGCAGATGAACACCTCTGTTTATTACTAGTTACACAATAATCAAAACGCATATTGGGATTTTATCAGATTTTAAATTTTTCGATAAAACGGTGTTCGCCATCTATATTTCACAAATCTTTAGTTATCGAGCTGCAACTCTCTACAGAAGATTATCATCAAACACTTTTCCGATTATGTTTAGATCTTTGAGAAAGCGTCCTCTATGTGGAAGTCAAATAGTTACGAAAAATGCTTTTTCATAGAAGCTTTGTACACAAAAGTACATCACGTGAAGATGCACTGTGGAAATCTCGATGTTAACTTTTTTTTTAGCCGACATTCTGTAACATTCATCTTGATTGCGTCCAATTATTGTTATGAAATACTCTAGAACGTTTAATATATGCCGCGAGGTTTCGCCGCATAGTTCAATTTTTTTTAAAAGCATCTGCCTATAATAACCGTTCCAAAACCTACATTTTTTTTTCTTCCCATTATAGTGTTTTCAATTCCCATCGTATTTTTATATCAATCCCGACTCGCAGTTATTGAATCCGTATTGTTGCCCCCCTCCCTTTCGCGCAGTCTGCATCGTTCGCATTTGCAGATATATAGCTGCGTTTACCCTCGCTGTATGACGGACACGCGCCGGACCGATATTCAGCGAGGTGAAATAATGATTTTTCGTCGATATTTTTTCTTTTTACTCCGTCAATTTCTAGTTGCCGAGTGAAAATACCAGGAACGTATATATATGTGTTATATACATATAGCGATATCGTCGGCACAGAGAGACACACGAACGGGAGAAATGAAGAGACAGGGAGTCGGCTATAAAGCCGTGGAATCGAGGCAATCGAAGCGTCCGAGGCCGATTATATGCAGTGCTATCCACAGGAAATTGGTGTGTGGCTTTCTAACTCATATATACTGTCTCACATATATATATATATATATTGATATATATTGATATATATACATATACAGATCTGTTTATCTCTATCTCTCGCCCGTATTACGTCGAGCTGCATCGGACACGCGCGTACTCTCAACACGCAGCTCAAACCGCCTGTCTGGTCGCCGAAATCGTCCGTGGAATCTCCTAATTGATCAATCACCGATTCAATCGTCGCGATAAGCTCAGCGCGCTTCGGTAGGCGGAGATCAATTCAAGCACTGTTGAGACAAAGCATTCGCGGTACGATTTGCGGCGAAAGATATCCAATTATGATAATTATAATAGCAGCCTCGTTTCGAAAACGTTTCGAGATTCGCGAAATAGACGAATAGTAAGATCGGGAATCGATATCAGATTAATTACCGATTTCAAACGAAAAACATCGATCCTATTGATTTGTTACAGTTCGAAGAATGTATTGCTAACCCATCGCAGTCAAACTTCTCCAGAAACTCGCAAACGTCACACTGGATATAATCCCCATTTTAAAGATGATATCTAAACTACGCGTCAGATTGTAATTAAACCAAAAATGATGAATCACACTTTGAACATTATCGAACATGTCTCGATCATTATACTTATCAAGAGACGCGGTAGCGTCTCGACGCCAAGTACTTAAAAGAACCACCAAGTAGTTATACTCCAAAATTCCGGAAGTATTTCTTTGCTCTATCAAATCTCCGAAATAAATCATCGGATCGAAATGATAATAAGATTTTTACTATAGAATGTCTATCCAAGTTTTCCAGTTCGCTTAATTCCGAACACATTCGTTCGGTGGATTCTTGTGTACGATGATCGCGATCAGGAATCGATCCAAAATTTTTCGATTGGGCGTGAACGTGAATACGGGTGTGAGGTGATCAAGTACATCGGCAACGAAGTATCGGATCGAATTTTTAAGGACACTTTTATGATATAATTCGGACCCAAGCTTTCCAATGGACCTAATTACGATCATAATCGTCCAGCGGTTCCCGACATATGATGAGGTGAACCTGAAATACAGGTGTCAGGTGATACGTGCTATACGCAAAAATTCTTCGGGTTCTTCGGAAATCTTCACGATGGATCTGGGGAGTATTTTTATATCAAATATAAGCTGATTGACACTAAGTTTGGTCAATATTGTTATTGCAGCAATGGGAAAATTTTTCAGTAAAAAAAATGCTTTCCTCCTCGAGATTAAGACTAAGAAGAAAATCGCATTTGCAGGAAAAAATAGGTGAAATCAACCACAAAATACTTTTTTTCAAA